>WBMZ01001499.1:0-91018 GCA_013400975.1 Atrichornis clamosus
AGAAAAGAAAAAAAGGAGGAAAATCTGTACAGGACATGATGTTTTATGTGATGGGACCTTTGCAAGAAGTAGGGTGGATGGAAAGGAAGTATTATCTTGTATTTTATCTTTGAACTGAGTAAAGTAGGCAAATAGCATTCTCTGCTAAGTTTAAGAAAAGTGGCATCATCTGACAGAAGCATTTCCTCCTTTCCTGAAAGTAAAATGTGATTTTTGATTTACTGAGTATCACCTTTTGATCAAAGGCTTTACATATACAGTACTTCTGTGATTTCACACAAAATCCTTTTCAGTTCTTTTAATGCCCTATTTTTGCCTAACAAGAACCTAATATGCACATATCTTTAAGCTACCAACTAGAAGCTATGAAACCAGCTAGAATAATTTCAAATTATGATCAATACTAAACCACTAAGACTATCTGTCCTTTGCTCAATCCACCTGTGATGTAGTAGCAATAGGGTTGGGAGGATTCCAGCCTTCTTATCTTTCTGCCTGGAATGTCATGCAGAGGGTAAAACACTCTTTTCATTATTCTGTAGTAGCAGCAATCACTGTGCAACCTGCTTTACTCCTTGATGCTCAAAAGTAAGGCATATGGATGGACTACAGTCCTTTTTAGTGAGAAAAGACAGGACCTCTTCAAACAGAGCTTTTAAAATTTTCCTCCCATTAGTATCATCTTGCAATGGATCTAACTCCTCCCTAACTAGAAATGACTAGAAAGCAGAGTTATTACAGTAGGACACATCTGTAAATGAAATGATAGTCAACGTGCATTTCCACACGTAGGTAGACTTGGTGATGATTTCTTTCAAATCCTGATGGCTGATATACAGTATTTATTTGAAGCTTGTTTCCTGTGTCTCTCTAAAGTCTACTATTTAATGTATTTCTGTCACTGTATACAACATTTAATATTATTTATTAAGTTAGGAAGGTTGGTTTTGTTTTTAGAAAAAACAAAACAACAAATAACAACAAAACAACCCAACTCCCCAAAATATTATCTGCAGATTACAGTTTTTTTACAAAGAATTTGAAGTTGATAAATGATAAGAGATAGAATTGACTTTTTAAAAATTTGGAGAAATATTAATTTTAATATTAAACTGAAATTTTATTTTTCATTCCCCCCCAAATACTCCAAATAATTTAAATATTGCCAAGCAAAAGATGATGAAAAACTGTTTTTCATGAGATGATCCCATATAACTTTTCTGAGGATTCATACAACCACTATTACCATATTTATTTATGTTCCATAAGTTCATCAGCAATGTCATATATAAATATTTGTCATTAAGCATTAGAGAGTGATCTGCAGAAAATGTATAATTTAATATCAAGAATCTTAAAAATATTCCAGTAGAATTTGAATATTTTTAAAGTTTAGTGTTTCACTATTTTTACCATAAGGGTAGAATTTATTTCATTGCTGGATTTATTTCATATGCCTAGACTGTCTCAGGTAAGAAACCCTCTTTCTTTACTATGTGTTCCTCAAGAGCCCATACATTTAATAGGGGACTTGATAAAAAAGGATGCTTTATAGAGCATATACTAAATATTATTGAGGGAAATGAAGAGAAATATATGGAAGCATAGTCAGCTGTGACACACCGTTAACCATTTTATCACCTGTAATGTGTCTTGCTGGACTCTTTTGGCTGTTTACCTGTCTTAGAAACTCTAAATAAATCCACGTTTTTAAACTGGTGCTTTATCAGCTGGAATACTGGTACTGCTTAAAAGATTTTAATATCCAGCTCCATTTATCACAGCTGCTGTCATGTCACAGCACTTAGCAGAACGTCCCACTGTCATATGAGAAGTTAGCACACCTGCTGAAAACTGTGAATATTAATTGACTGTATCACAATGCACATTTTTTTCATGCACCAGAAAAGTGTATAATTTGGATATAAAACATCTGGATGAGAATGACCTGGCCTGACCTAAAAAGTGGAATTTTTTTTCCCTGAAAGATTTGATTAAAGATTTAGTTTCCTCATAAAACAATATATCACATTCAGTTGTGGTTTTTGACAGACTGAGTTTTGCTGAGAAATAATTAGTCAAAATCCCTGTTCTGGTTTAAACATTCTTGATGATCTGAATTACTTTTTTCTCCCACCACCAACACAACACTGAAGCAGAGCACATCTTTTTGTGTACCCAGGCATCACTCTCAGCTCCATCACTGTTCAGGTATCAGCTGCAGCTGTGCAATTTCACCCTCTTCAGGGGGATTGTTCCTGACTGCCACCGAAATGACTCTGGGTTTTGACAGCAAAGGCTGATTTAAGCCCTAATGCCTCGGTCCATCCCTGCTGAAGGCTGAGGGCCTCATGGTGCTGTGGCCACACCTGGTGACCCCGTGTGTGCTGGGGTCTGTTTTTGCAGCGTGACTGCCAAGTGCAGAGACAACAGCATAAAAAACCTCCTCAGCCTCGTTCAGTAATTGGGGCCCTGGCTGCAGCTTCACAGAGCAGCCAGTTTTCCTTCCTCTGTCCACTGCTCAGATAATTGGTGTGACATTTCATTTCTCCCTTCGCCGGGAGAAGGCGCTCAGGCAGAAAGTTCTCTCTTCCAGCACGTGCCCTGAGCCCTGAGTAAAAGGGCAATTATGTTTTGTGGTTCAGGGGCTGACACCTTTTCCAGGCTGGTCAAGAGCAACCTTCCCCTTCTCTATCACCCTGATGACTAAAAGAGATTATGGAAAAAGAGGCCAAATGTGTTTCTTGCAAATTCATGCTGTTAGGTAGCACATAGCAGAAAAAAACCTGCCAGTTGGATAATTAGGTATGATGCCTGTGGTGCCATTCCTCCCTGCCCGTTCCGATGCCTAAGCAGAATTTCTTGCCAAATATGTGGCCCATAGGTTTAACTATTTCAGATAAATTCGTAGTCCATGGATTAATACTGACCTTCTGGGTTAGAAATTGTAACCCTTTTTGAAGTTTCTGTCTTTTGCTCTTTGTTAATCCTTTGGGAGTGGGACAGCTCATATCACTGCATTTCATTTTCATATATTGTTTTATACCTTGAATTTCTGAGAATTTTCATCTCTCTTTCACTTTAGAAGAATCCCTATCTTCAACTACCAATGTAAGAGATTATAGAAATTCTGTAAACAGAGTTATAATATTGATCACACAAATATATTGTAATCTTATAAATTAGATTTCATTCATAAGATTTGTTGGATGTGAAATTGCCATAGTACTCTCTCTGTAGCACTCACTGTCTGCAACAGAAAAAAAAGACTATAACTTTGACAGAACAACAGATTCAACACAAGTAAGAAACAGGAATATTGTTCCAACTGAGCATTTTTACAGTCAAGACATAAGAGTGATGTGATGTAATTAAATAAATAAGTAGTAGTTAAGTACTATCAACTTTGTGGGAGCTGCTGCAGTACTGTCTTTCAACAGATCACACACAACTTCCCTCAAATAGAGGAAGAAGAAACTAGGGGAATGGCTTTACCCTGTAAGCTATTATGAAATGTACAAAGACAAGTTACATTCACCAGAGGTCAACCCAGCACTTTCCACCATGGTAAAAGTTCTGTTTTATAAATATTTATATATATGTAAGCCAGCTATACTTTGAATCTCCAAAGTTCATAAACAGAACAGCAACAAACATGGCAGCTAAGCTATTTCCAAGTGGAACAAATGGAGAGCATCTCATAATAAAAAGAAAGATCAATAGGAAAAGCCTGCAAGGTTTAAAACAGCATAGCAACATTTAAAGCCTTTATTTTCTTTATTGTTGCAGATATCTGTAAGAACAGATGGTTTCAAAAAGATGTGTTTCCATTTAGGCTTCTGCTGTACTGTATTTATGAGAATGTATAGTCACAAGGCATATGCCACCTGGCTTTGAGCTGTGATTCATTCAGCTGCAGAACTGCATTAGGTGAAAGTCTTTTGCAACACTGAAGGAGTTGCTGGAATTTTTTAAGACTGAAACTCCTGCAGTTTGAAGCACTCTACCCTGTTTCAATAAGAATAACTATACCTGATAATCTGTTCAGAAGAAAAAATATGGAAGAAGAAAGGGCAAGCGGTTCTTGTAGATCAAGGAAGTAGCTTGTTACTTGGCTGTCATAGACAAAGAACAAGGGAAAAAAAAATCTCACAATCCATATAAGCAGCGAGAAGAAATGAGGTCATGAAATCTAGTCCTGAAGTCTCATTTCTAACCACAGATTTAACACACGATCCATAAAAGTTACTTCTTCCCTTCTGAAAAAAACACATATGGCTGGGCACATGTCAGTTGCTTATTTTTATTCTTTATATCTTATGTTTGTCTTCTTTATATGCAGAAAAGCCACAAGTGCATTTTAAAGACATGCTGTGTTTTCTCCTTTCAGCCGCAGTTTTTGAGTGATGCTTTGTGGAACCTATTAGTTCTGTTAGAGTCCTGGAAAAGAGTGGAAGGTGACAGAGAATTAATCAAGGACTTCTCTTTGCATTAATCCACTCAGGGGCTGATACACAATTTCTAAGGGCTGAAGCACAGACACCTACATGAAGTAGCTGCAAGATTAGTTCTGGATGGATAAAACCACATTACTGACAGAAAGAAGCAAAGAGAGCCAACAAGACTCTCTCCCCTTTCCTGCCCAACAATCCTCACAGGGAATCCTGCGATCTCAGCCAATCTATGGTTTCAGAAACATGTAAAGTAGGAAAAAACGATTTTAAATTTCCTTACACTAATTAAAGTTTAAATGTGATGTCACATTTAGACTAGCACAGAATTTCACTTCTGTCTATCCCACATACTTAATGCTGTGGCCTCCAGAGTCAAGGAAAACAAACTATTGGGGAAAACAAAGCAAGCTGGAAAGGTTAAAAATATCAAAGAGTGAAGAATCATCCTTCCATGTGAAACAGCTAGAAATAAAAATAAATTTTCTTTTATGCCTAGCTTATTAATTCTGGTTGATTTCCTCAGTTTTCCAAAAGATTTCTGCCTAATATGACTCTGAAACTTGATAAATCACAGCTCAAAAAGGGGAAGGTGTATATACATTTCTGATCATTGTAAAATGTACTTGACCAAATTCTGAAGTGCAGAATGCTTTCACTTTGGAAATACTTGAAAATGGACTTCTTTAAAAGCTTAGCTTGCAAGAAAAATGTAAACACTGTTTTGAGATTCAGCAAAGATATTAATAGCCATTCTAAAACAAATGAACAAATGAACGAACAAAAAAAGGCAGACCCAAATTGTTTGTATTTTAATGCCAGATAAATGTACAGACAACATACATGGTCTAATAGATGAGTTACTGACAAGGTGATTTGCTTTGACTGATCAGCTGTGTAGGCAGGTCTTAGCAGTCTTTGAACTCCTTTCTGGATATATCATACAAGTCACACACATTTAAGGAATTAAATAATATCTTCCAAAGAGAGGCATAAATATTATCAAACAGTTGTATGCTCATATAGAAGTTCTTTAACTTTTTCCTCAGTATTCTCCCTAGAAGCTGGGAGAAGCACAAAGATATGCTAAAGAATGCAGAATAAATCTACTATTGAAGGACATTTCTGTTTAAATGCAGGAAGTCTTTCAATCTCTGAACTAAATCTTCAAACTCTTTTCAAAATGTTCCTTTATTTGCTCATATTTCCAGAACATACAACTATTGCAGATATATCTCAGACTGATGTATTTTGTGGGAATCTTCACTTCAGAAACTGAGGAGATCAGACACCTGTATTTCACACAACCCACCAAATGGAAAGGAACATCTTTTATTCACTCAGATACTACATGCTCAGATTACGGGTGCATCTGCAGAGATTTGAGTTTATAACAACAGCATCAACTGGACTCAATACTTTCCTTCCATCAGGAATAGGCTAGGGAAAATGGCATAATTGAGATAATTCTGAGAATTTCGTGGTGGAAAAAGGTACAGTCTGAAAAAAATTATACATGTTATGTGTTAAATCTATGTTGTTGCTATACATTGGTGCATCTGGCAGCTGCCTGGGGATCCAGTTTAATGGAGACTCCCTCAACACAGAAAAGTAACAAAACTGGGAATCTTTCACTCTTTCCCTGAGAGCTTTGCTTGTTCAGGGAAGAGACAGTGTATTGACAGCGTGCTATAATTCAAGCTGCCATTTTCCTAATAGGTTAAATAGTGAACATGCTCAAAGACTTGTGACCATACAAAAATGATATTTGCCATTACTCCTGTGGCAATTCCCAAGATGCTGGTCACTGCCACGACAAAAACACAAACAGCTTACATGTCCTTTATTTCTGTGTTCCCTCATTCCCAATCACCACTTTTGGTGGTATTATATTTACCAAATCTAACTCACACAAACTGAAATTGCATAGGAGTACGGTTTCTCCCTGTAGGATTGTTTTTAAAGACAGCAGATTCTGCGCTCCAACTTCTGCTTATATCAAGGGTACTTTAGATCCTCCTATTGTGTATTGTACTGAACAGCAAATCTTAATTCTCTGGCTCTGAAGCCTCACCATGTTTAGTTAGACCCATTTAAAAAAAAAAAAACCCACTATAGAAAATGTTCTTTTTTTTTTTTTAACATGACACAATATTCCAATTTAAAATGTTATTATGTTTCTAGGACACATTGTCTCACCCAGGCATATACAGATTTATCCATCATGCATACTCCCAGAAAGCTGTTAAAGAGTCTGAGAACATATTCAATAAGGAGGACATTAAAACCCATTATTTTCCAATATTAATAATAGGTGATAATTTGGCCATATGATATCAGATATTGTATAAAAGTACAGACTGACAGCATAATAATGTCTATTTTTTGCTCTATCATTAAACAAGGAAGAATAACAATTATAATGAGTTGTGTAATGGAAAGCAGTGAGTGGTGGCATAGATATTTTCCCCCCTACGTACTTTGCTTTAGAATAACACTGAAGTAGGAGCACTCTATGGCTACACATACAAAAAAAATGCTATAACAGTGACATTGTCTGCTAACAGTGTGGGAATAAAACAAAGCCCCCATTTAACAATGCATGTGACAACTTCACAACAACTAGAAGAAGGAATATCATGCTAAGAAATGAAAATTATCACCTTTATACTCTATTTTTCTGAATTTAAACCAAAAATTGCATTTGGATTTAGATTTACAACCTGTAGAAGAAGGAAATTTTTAAACTTCTAAAGGTTTCACCAGCAAATGAATGTCCCTGCCCTGTTACGCTAGAATTATGGAAAAGGAACCCAGAGCTGTAGGTTTAATATTGCTAAGGAAATAGCAGTTCTCCCACTGCCAGGACTACATGCAGAACTATGATAAGCCTGCTCTCAGAAATGCTTACTTTCATGTAAAAATGCACAGTAAATAATTTCTTCAGGAAAAAGGAATTTGCGCTGCACTTTAGACTATCAGAGTGTCAAAGAGAAAAGTATGAAAATGCACATTGGAAAGTTCTTCTGAATGGTAAAAATGCATACAGACGTGAAACACAGCCCACCTCGACAGATACCCTTATTTCAATTAGCTGAACTGTCTGGATGGAATTCTGTTAGACCAGTAACACTAAAAACTCTGCTCCTCTGTCACAACATTTTACAGAGAACATCTTAACTCCTCTTATCAAATACATTACCCTTGTGCTAAAGCATTCCTTTGAAGTTTCCTCTTTTCATTGGGAAGGGGTTCGGCACTTGGTCAGACAGAAAAATGATTTGTATGCAGTCATCAGCACAGTTTTTTCCAGCACCCTAGATGGACTAATCCAATCAAGTTCATGAATTTGTCTGACTAATAATGATCAATATGGAATCAAAGTAGAAGTTGCAGAAGTTGCTGCGCTGTAATAGTTCTACCGTTATGTAATAGGTATAATTTGTGATCTGTAAATAGTTGTGTTTGTACACAGTTACGCACACACACAAAATCTGACCCCCCCTCTAGTTTAGCCAATCCTGTTTTCCTTTAAAGACCTAGTGCCTAGTGGCATTAAGATATGTCTGGAAGAGTATTTATGTCACTTACCATTCTTTTTTAACTGTGATATTGATGCACCTAAGTAGCCTCGTAACTGTTGTCCTTTCTGGCCACAAAATAGCGTTTGGTCTACCAGCCAATTAATTTTACCAAGTTATTCTATAGAAACCATTCCATACATTGTCTTCATGGCTTAGATATTTGACATTATTTAGACTTTAGAGCCTTCCCTTACTCATGACCAGTTGGGAGAAAATGAAACAGCTAACATTTATTTAATAAAGTTGTCTTTAATGAAAAGCTCTAGTAGTGGACTGGTACCAGCTGAGGTGATGAGGAGGAAAATAAAATCTCAGAGAAAAAAATAACTCTCTTAAGTATGAAAATGAATGGTCTACCCCACTGCTAGCAAAAGTAATAAGAGATATTATAGACTAAGAAATTATACTAATCCTTCATTTTCAAAAACTCCTTTCATTGCATTTCTACAACCTCTGGTAGAGGTCATTACTTCTTATTCCAACCAAAAATCACAGAATTTCCACCCAAAGTAAGCATAGCATGTTTCAGGTCGACCTAATATTGGTCTTTTTCCATTGGCAGAAAATCTGAAGTCTCCTGAGGGCAAAAAACACATTTTCTTGCAGTGAGACATAGTTTTTTTGCAATTCAATGGTAACAATGACAATAAATACAGCTCCTAGAGTCCTTTAATTGCAGCCCATAGCTACATACTGTGCATGGGACAGTGAAACTAGCATAGCTCTTGAAGGTGTTCAGCTAATTTCTGCTAAAATGTTCATTTTTCCAGAAATAACTCATGTCTACTGCTTACTCACATTGAGTGGAGAATGTCCCTCTCCTTTGGGTAAAATCAATGTGCCTCTGTTTCAAGCAATTGTTTCAGCCAATTCAGCAATATAATAAGACTGTGTCATAAAAACCACTGTTCTCATCATATATACTCTCTATATTTTTATCTGAAACCACAGAGATGTTGATCACAGGCTATGACTTTATGACATTTAGGAATATATTGTATAATCTCACTGTAATCATATATTTTGAATGACAGAAATGCAAATAAAGTAAAATAATTAACTGCTTCTTGCATGGATATTCGACATGAACAACAAGAGAAGTATGCTTAATATGAAGAAAAGGCTAAATGTTAAGCCAAAATTTGCACATAAATGAGAATTACTATTCCCACATTCATTCACCCTTTCATCTGAATCTTTCTCTGCAGTACTTTCTATTTCCTCTTTAAAAGGGTTGAATGTGCTGTCACAGTTTTAAGGTTTGTCTTTTTTTCTTTTATGTCACTGTCTTTGTCTGAATTTTCTTGTACATAGTGATGGCCTTTGCTAATGTAGTGAATAGGATTATAATTCTATTGTGCATTATATTTATATTATCAGGAAATTACAGAATAGGTCAGTGGACCACATGCCTCAATTGGCAGTGAGGACATATGTTCGAGATCAGTGTGACTTTTTCTTTTTTTTGGTAGGAAATTTCAAGTGGAAAGTAAAATAATGAAAATATTTAAACCAAAGCTGATTAATGACCCAGATGTTCACAAAAAATCTATGCGTGTGATCTAATCCTTTAAGAATGATTACAGATAAGGTAATTTGTTCACAGACACAGTTAGTTGGTCTTGTCTGATAATAGTGCTTAATCTCCTTGCCATGTTAAATGCAATCCTGAAAATAACAAAGCGGTTATCTCCAGAAAATATACTAACTAAAGATTAAGTATATCCCTCTGTACAAAGGTCCAAAATTGGTTTTGATTGTTGTTGCTAGAAGAAATGCAAGATAAAAAATGTGAATGAAAACAAATTGAAACTATAAAATGAGAGGCCACTCATAAGAGTACTCCCTTATTTCAACAAACAAGAAAATGATGCGATATAACATTAGTCTAGTCAAGTACAGATGCAGAATTGAGTTAGTTTATGCACGCACTGTGAGAAAATAAGGTTATGAGCAGATTTATATTACACAAAAGTTTTTCAGTTAAAAAAGCAGTTTTGAGTAAACACTCTTGTAATTTATGAAATTAATTTTGCTTGTTAAATGGATAAATGTAAATTTGATACAGCCAACTGAATGATATTCACAAAACACACTCTTTGGCTATATTTTTTTGCTCTAATATAAAACATTTTAGAAAAGTATTTTAATTTCTAACTGTTGATAGTGTGCTGAATTATTGGCTTTTAATGATTTTACTTCTTAAAATATTTGAGAATGTGGTATTATCTGTGGCCACTCTCTCATAACATAAAGGCAATAAAGTCTCCCAAATAATTTGGAAGTTTTGTAATTAAACCTCTAATTTATTGGAATAAATCCAGTAATAGTTTTTAATATGCAAATCCTTCTATCAAAATTGAGCTATTAAATAGTGTCTTAAAAAAACCAATTTCTTCTTTGGGTACCATCTATATTATATGCACATGTTAAAATCTACTTAATATTTAGATAATGGATATAAAATTAACATCTTCCTTTTCCTAAAAATTACATATAATCCAGAATATATTTTCTGTTTTCATCATGAAAGCAGCAAATGTGTTTGTCATTTTTGGTTTGTAGAATTGTTAAATTAAATTTCCCATATTTCAGTGCATAGCTACTAAGTTTCTAGAAGCATTATACATCCAGATAGATTTGACAGATACAACGCTTCACCATTGTTCTCGCCAGAAGGCAGAACATACGTTTCTGTTCCTTCCATCCTGGAAAAGGCTATATTATTGTCACTACAGTGCTTTTAATAACATTCCAGAGCAGGGAACAAGATGCTTCATTTTTTTTTTTTGAGTCACTATAAAACAGAACCTCATCTTCATCCCACTTTGTTTTCCATAGGATTGCAAGAGTTTATGACTTTAAACACACTTCTTCCTCTAGGTCAAATAAGTGATAGGCTACATAGCCCTGCTACTGTTTGATCTAAAAGTAAAGTTGCTCAATTTTAGTATCTATAAATTAAGCTGTAGGTACAATGTACTGTTTTTAAGTGATTAGTAATCAGAAGAAGGAAGAGTTTAATCTCCTTTCTCCTAAAATGCTCAAGCTCAAAACTAAACTAAAGCTGAAAAGGAATCTCAAAAAACATCCTTCCTCTCTGCCTCTCCCACCCTAAGGTATCTCAGCTATTTTCTGTCTAATTCTGGCTTCTTGAATTGAAACAGATTTTCAAGTACAGTGATGAAACTGAGTGAAAGAAGTGTTAGTAGTAAACACGAAACAGCAAAACAATTAATATTAAACATTTATTGAGGAATCATTATAAGAAATTTAATTGTAATTATTTATGTGATTTCAGAATCAGACATTGGTAATGTTTAATGACTAACACCCTTTATCTCAATCATGTACATAAAAATACAGTGGTGGTTATGTATAATATTTTTCCAAACGATCCTGTTTCTCAGTGAGGAAAAAAACTAATTTCAGAGATAAACAAGCTATTCCAAAGAATTTCCATGGGACATATCTACTACTCTCTTCCATAATACAAGAAACTGTTTCATTGTGCCAGTTCAGTGATTCTGTTCTACAATATAAGCTTTGAGAACTGAAAAAAAAGGTTATCACAGAAACACTTAATTAAAAAAAAATCTCACAAAATTTTTAAAATGTTAATGGACATGATCTGTAAAAAACACCCCATAGATATGGGTATCTGGAATTACTCACATTGCTTTATGAAAGCTTTGCTGAGACACACAGTCTTGAGAAGGACTGAGGACTTTTTTGCAATATTTAAAGTATTCCTGTACCAACACTATTCTCACAGCTGGTACAAATTCAGGGCACTTATCTGCTTTCCCAGGAGTCACACCTTCAGCTTGCATGAACTGCTACAATCATATCAGTATCACTGCTGACTTATATTTAAGGACTTAAAACTTCCAGAGCCCTAAGGAAACATACCCCCTGCAATACTGAGGAAGCAGTAATCTGCATCTGGAAGGTAGACTGACTGATTTAGGCCAATTTAAATGTTAGCCTGGTTCAGAGCCAGGATCCAATTACATTTTTATCCCAAAACTTGTGTGCCAGCTCTTGCATCTCTGCTGGAGATCCAGTTGTTGAACATCAACCTGAGCCCCCCAACAGTCATAGCAAGGAGAAAAATTCAAAATGGACATTTGAGTCATGGTGCCATTGAGGCATAGATGCACCAGTTGATCACACAGGCTGAATCTAGATCAGGCCTCAGAATATAAGCTTGTTTACAGTGAGCAGGTGAGAATACAGCCAGCCTTGAACTTGTCACTATGCCTGTGACTAGAGAGCAATGCCTGATTCGATACAATGTCCAAAGGACACCCAATTCGGTGTAAAGTTTGCCTTCACAAGGTTACCGATCAAAATATTTTGAACACATGGGAGCTATTTTAATGAGTATGCCTCAGTTCAGCATTCTGGATCACAGAGCCATCATATTTATCAAGCAGTAGGCACTTTCAAACAGTACTTACTGTTCTGTCAAATCACAGTCCTATTCCATGTGTCAAGGTGATCATAAGGAAACAAGGCAACATTTTAATCAAGACTGTTACTATTTAGAATTAATTATATCTCTAAGTTGTGAATCAAAATCCATGCAGGGATTCCTCTCCTATTAGAAATGAGCAAGCACAAAAACCAGACACAAAGATCTTTAATTGAATTAGACCTTGAAGATATGAAGAATTTCAACTTTACAACGCTCATTGATACAACTGCTTGTGGACTGCTAGGCAGGCTTTCCTCTTGCCCTTCACTTCATATTTCAATGTACTGATGGCCACAGTGGATATGCTTTTACCTAATTGCTTATCACCTTATAGAAAACTTGTCAAAGGCATCTACAGGTGTAATGGTGCCATAGTGTGGTAACCATAATTCTTCCATTGTGGTCATCCAGATCAGAAACGATTTATTTATGTCTTTGTGCCTGAAGTGCCTGTCCTTAGGAAAGAAGCTTCCAGTTACCACGTGGCAGTAAATGTGTCTCTTGCACTTTCCACAGACACTAGATTTAGTGCACAGAAAACACCAGTGACATTGTTTTTTACATAGCCATAATGCCAACATAAAAAAATTAAGTCATAGTTTGGGATACAAAACAAAACATCTGCTGAGCAAAGGAAACTTTAGAATGACAAGAACAAGCTTCAAATGAAAAGCACTTTTAGCACATTAAGATGGTAACTATGAACGAGTGCATTTACGATATCAGGTCTTACAAGTGCAGAAAACTAATTGTGGTGAAACAAACACTTTTGATATGTTATGTAGGGTAGAACTAAAAATATGTATCTCTTCAGCAAAAACACTTGAAGGCCTCCTTGACAAAGCTATGCTGACCTAGAACTCATTTTGTTCTGTCACACAATCAGGGATACTGGACCTAATTGTCACCAACTATTTGTATATCAGAGACAATGGAATAATAGGGAATAAATCCACGCATGATCTACAAGAAATTAAAACAACATTACACAGACAAGAATTGGAAAAATTCTTAACAGAAATATAATGTACATTAGGCAACTCATAAAAGACAAATGTGTCACACAGATGGTGCAAGGAGATTTACAAGATGCTCTACATGGGTATATGTTTTACATAAATAAACATATGTGATAATACGACAGGTAGCTTGGCTTTCTGTTTAACTCCAATTTTGATTGAATAATATTTTTGATCCAATACACACTTTTGTGAGGAAAAAATACCTGGATGTGCATTATTTAGAGTTTGCAGCTATTTAGAACTGAATATATAATTTACAAGACATACAATGTACATAGTCAGGGACTAGCACATCTTGATGTATTTTAGCTATACAGTTTAGAGGGGTTTTCACACTGAAATAGCATCTGTGTCACAATAATGCATCCAAAAGTAATGTGTGATAATATATGAAACAATAGTTTCAGTGGCCACTTAAAGGAACAGTAAATTTCAAACAGTAGGTACATAAACTCTAGCATTATGGTTGAAGACCAGTGCTTGGTTGTCAGATGAGAGATGTCACAATAATTGCCAGATTTCAATGATTCTTTCCCAGGTAGGTGAACACTGCAAGCAGTCAGACGGTGAGTCATGCTGCCTCTAAGAGTAAGGTAATTTACTCCTCTGAGGTCAGCAAAAACAGGGTTCAAAGCTGATTCTATCTATCACTTCAGGATGAAAAATAGCTTTAAGCAGCAACTCACAGAGTTTGGCGTTAGAGCTCCTAGTGACTAGGGGCTGTTTTCAGGGAGATAAGGGCATCATCACTCCCCTACTGTTGAGGCTGAATACTGCTTTACTGACAGCAATATGGACCCATTCTCTAGGTATTAACCTATACTGCAAAGCTCTGTGTTGGGACAATTTCATGCTGTGTGATGGTCCTGAGAAGGCTTTATTAAACCATTTAACCATTTCCACAGTTGCAGAGATATTCTCAATGTTTTCTTTTTTGTCTAGCCACAATAATGTAAAAAAGTAAGAGACAGAGTCTTTCATATAGATAGCTTTTAAGGCCAAAGGAAATATGTAGATGTTTTATCACAGCAAATGCATCAAGATCCATAACCGTTAGAATAAATACTAACTTCAGTCAAAAAGGCTCTACATAATTACATGGGCCACTGAAGAAATGCTAAGAAGTGGAGGTTCTGTTTATGCTATGGTGACTGTGGACATGAGTTATAGAGAAAGATTTTCATCTTGTTAGGTCAGCAGACATTGTTTGCTTTTTTTTTATGAGCAAGGATGACTTACAACAGCTGAGGACCAATGCCTTAACAACAAATTAACTTCTCTTTCTTGTCTAGTTAGGAAGGTTTTCTTTTACACCTTGCATGGTTTTGGATATTTAAATAAACAAAATGAATAAGCATTTTATATTCATAAAAATGATACTACTGAAATTTTCTGTACATTTTCCCTTTTTATAGTAGTTATGCACTAGCATGTCATTCATATTCCTGGCAACATTCCTGTTTACTGCAACACAAGCAAAAAACAAGTCACACTATGAAGATAGCAGTTTAAATTGCCCCCTTCTTTGGCATTTTATTGCATAATAAATATCCCTGAAAACCATATGACTGATTCCTACAGTTCTGTACAAGGTTTGAAGTACAACTAAGGTAATAAGAGTATGTTATGAAGTATCTTGAGCTGCTCTTTAAATTTCTTCAGTCCTAAGACACCTTGGTGCTGGTCCAATTCATGACCATAAGTTGCAGGAGTTCTTTGCTCTGAAATGCTGGCCAGGAAATCAGGAAACAACATAAAATAGAGAAGTTCAAGAAAATCCCTTTTCCTCGTTCTTACACTGTAATGATGATGAGATGAAGGGAAGACCTATGGCCTAGAAGTTACAAGAATTTTGCCAACACAGGCATTGAGAAGAGACCTTCTCATTGGTGTCCTATAGAGTCAAAAGGCATTACTTATTAGGAGTGAAAAATCACACACTGGTACAAATAATGTCTGGCATTTGCTACCCATGACCATGTTCCCTGCCCTTCTCCCCATTTATTTGTTAAAAATGGGTTGTCTTAGTTGGTACATGGTGACAGGAGAAAAACAAGACTCTTCAGAAATAGATTGACATTTAAACCAAAATGCACGTTTGATCAGAGGCAAGTGTTTCCATAAGAGGCATGAAAGGAATGAAAAACTGCTGAGCTATGTCTCCGAATTAAATACCTGCTCTGATGAATGGGAGATAATGAGACAGTTGTCAAGACTGAATGAAATATATTTCCATTTTCTAACCCAGAACAGGTTATCTTTTCCATCGTAAAATGCCCGTGACATCAAATGTTTGGTGATGATAGGACTTTCATCTCACAAACAGAAGCCCTGCAAACCTGCTGAGACTTGCTGGAACAGAATAACAGCAATAATAGATAAAAATAAGTGGCCACAATCTGTCAACAACCAATCATTTAAGTTGATGTGGCATTTATAACAATTAAAATGAGAATAGGATTTTTCAAGTTAAAAGGTTCAACATATATGCAAACTGACTCTGAACCGTATTTTCACGAACAGCATTACTAGTGAATACTACCAAAACCTGGGATATCCACCTATGAAAGGAGCAGATAGAAAGCACATTTGGGAACCTGCATTCCTGGTTTGATGCCATCAGTCCATGATCAAGACTTTAGGAAATCTGAAAACTCCCATTGTACCCCATAACATAGCATGCAGAAATCTTACTCAAAAACCAAAATATGCCCTATTTTAGCAAAAAGTTAGGCAAGCTTATGGAGACAGATGGGTTAATCTGGCATGTGCATATAAGTATTAAGGAAGAAAAGACTTTGTTGTTGTTACCTATTTGCGTGGAAATGTGACAAAATGAGGCAAAAATGAAAACTTGCTTCAAGCAGTTTTCACTAACTTTCATGGAGAAGAACTTTACCCAGTAATGACAATTTTACAGAATTTCAGTACAGAAAAGAATAAAGCTGTTAGCTTTTAAATGCTTAATTAGTGAAATGTAAAAACAATGAGCAGTGTTGCAAGCCAGGAGAAGAATATATTTCTTGGAAGATGAAACCAAACAGCTGATAAAAATCCTATTTTAATTACATTTCATTCAGGAAAGATAAAACATGGTATAGCTATAATTAACTAGCCATGTGTCTTCTTCAGGTTGAAAACACACCTTTGCACAATTCTCAGCTAAGTATTCAAGTGATAAAGGAGATGTTTTACCTTGAGTGCATGATAATAGTGACTATAATAAGTGGAACCCATTCAGCTCATATCAAGCAGATTTGGAACATCCTGCAGTGGCTGTACTGGGCTCAACAGAGTTTGGAAAGAAAAAAGGAAACACTACCTACAGTGGCAGTTCTCACCGAGAACTGTCTATCCCTAGGGACAGAGATGGGCTGAACAAGACCCTGCTGTCTATCCTGAGTGAGGATGAAAGTATAAGGAGTTCAAGTGACAGATAGAAGATGCACCCTTAGTTTCTTAATCAACACACCCAGGGCAGAACAGGGCAACAAGCTGTGCCTTATCACCACAGGCTGCTGGTTTTCCATCACTTCTTTGTGCTGGGCTGAGGGGTGGCATTACTGCATGCCAGAGGAGACAGGACACTGCTGGGAACACAACCACCCATGCAACATTATGTAACACACAACTACGATGATGCCTGAAGATTTTTAGCTTTTTTATATATTTGTAGCTCTGTAGATTTTTAATATATGCAGCTGTATAGTTTCTAGCACTTTCTCACTTATTCCTCACCTCTCTCACATTTTAGAACAATAGTTAACATTCACACATTTTTGCTATATGTTTTGTCTTTGTCCAAAGAAAGGAATTTTTAACAAGGACTCATTGTTTTCCACCAAACCTTGTAGACATAACAAGATGTAGGGAAGAAACCCATGGAACAAACCCCAGTAAGGGCAGATCCAAAGGGTGGGCTACTGGAGCAACTGTTCCTCCTATTGGACGAGCTCACTAGATTATGATAAATAATTGAACTCATAAAAACTGTAAGAATCTGAAACTGCTTGTGCGCTTTTTACCATGCTGTGCACCTGAAAGCTTTCATTAAATACCTGCCTTTATGTTACCCTCCCAACAATTTGGAAAGTTTCTTTTTCCTTTGTTTTTAAGGCATCAACCAGGTCAGAGAAAACAACCATGGCACAGTCCCTCTGCATGTGAACTTGGCCTACCAAAAACATAAACAATTGAGTAGTTAAAGAGAGTAGTAAGAATCTTATAATTTGATCCTCACTCTGCTTTGATATTAATGTGAATTCCAGAGCATGCAACTCTGGTTTCTACCAAGTCTTTTCTCTCTTATCTCTCTCCCAGTCTGGTATTGCATTTTCTTTTCTTTCATATAGCTTTATAACAGAGTATTTAATTTGTTCTTAAACTCAGAGCAACGAACCTTTCATTAAAATCATTTCTCAAAGGCATCTTCAAAGATTTTTGAAAGATAAACAAGTATCCAGCAGCTAAACAGCAAACTTGCTTCTAGTATTGAAACATGGAACTGCAAGGAGCTGCAGACTTCAGTTTTGCAAGAGATGAACTTTTACTTTGCTGAAATCTTTCTAACTCTGCATTGGGAGGACTTTTCCTTTGTTATTCATAGTTCTTACTTCTGTGAAATTTATCTTAGTTTCTTACAACATATCATTTTGATCAAATAAAAAGTTGGCAGGATATAAAAATTCACCAAGATGAAAAGGCTTTTTTGAACAAATAGAGAATGAAAGATATTCTAAGATTTTTGAACATTTTTTTGTCTCTACTGAATAATACTATGATTTTTTAATCGGTTCTGCACAGCTGAAATTCACTATGGAGTTATAAAGAACACATTTTTATGGCTCAATTAAACTGAACGTACTGAGTAGGGTGTCCACTGTACTTACATTGGCCTTACCATGAAAATAAATATGTCTGTACCAGCAACAGACGTGTGTCGTGTCCCACAAATATTGTCACCATAATTTTGATATATATTAGTAAAGTGAGATACATGTAAAAGAAAACCTTATAGAAGCTTAAGGTTATTGTATTTGAGATCTTATGACTCCCCTTCTATAAAAATATATATTCTAAACTTCATAATAAGCAAACAACCGTCAGTTAGGTCAACACTATGTCACTTTAGGCCAGATGTTAAATACATATTTATATGATCCTATTTTATGTCACAAAGTTTGGAATGTGAAGGGGAAATCTTTTTTCCACTGAAAGTAGAACACACTCAATTGCACTTGACATCCTTGGGGTTGGATTCTTTCCTTGTTGTTGCTGGCAAAACTGGTATTATTAACATTCCCCCATTCTTTCTGTTACACAGCCTATTTTGAAATTTACATTGTTTCTGGTTTATAAAACATTTCATGAACATGTTATATTGGAGTGTCAATTTCAATTTTTTGAAGTGTCAATATTTTTTTTCTTTATGTGAGAATAATTAATGAAAGAAAAAGAAGTATAACCAGTTCCTGCAAAGGAATACTAAAGAAAACACATTTTTTTGCCAAGGTATTTTTTTCACAAATGTGCAGGCTCCCCCTCACACCAAGTTGTCTTAAAGGGGGTTTAATCATCCATGACTTTGAGTAATAATTTGAGTGATTTGTCAGTATAGATATATTTCAATTTGTTTGAAATTACAAAAATGAACTGACAATCTTCTTGATTCTAACTGTGATAAAATACTTAATACAAAATCAGATAGTCGTAGCTAGAGCAGTCCATATTTATTGGTGAAACAATTTAATAGAAAAAGCAGTTTTCACAAAATTGAGCTTTGACAAGTACTTCAATTTTCTTTTTGATATAACGCCACAAAACCATTCTTCTTCAGACAACCCAACACCAGCTGAAAGCATCCATGGAGCTGGCTATGCCTATTCTCCCAGTACACATACTACTTCATTGAACTACAGCTCTCATAGTACACTGCAAGTCCTTGAATTCTATAATACATCAGAGAGATCAAATGATGGCACTACAACTGTAGGGAGTCTTAAGCAAACTCAGAATAAAGATTCCTGGTGTCACTTAAGCTGGGGCAAAGCTTGCCTTGCTTCTCACACTAACAGTGACTGAGAAGC
This sequence comes from Atrichornis clamosus, assembly GCA_013400975.1. Taxonomy (NCBI): domain Eukaryota; kingdom Metazoa; phylum Chordata; class Aves; order Passeriformes; family Menuridae; genus Atrichornis; species Atrichornis clamosus. Next base: position 19,624 of record WBMZ01001499.1, read on the forward strand.
TATTGTCATCACATATTTATGTAGTCATTAAGCTAAGACGTAAGAAGAGATTTATAACTAAGGACCTGTGCAGTTTGCACTGGAGAACTTACATTTGTTGGTTTTTGGAGGGGAGAGGAGGCAATCAGCCAATATTTAATTGCTCTCCTTACACCCTTTGGGCTTTCAGTTATAAGTTGAGACTCCAGTGACTTCTCTGCTTTCTGGTCTGGCAGAGAAGAACCCCAGTGACAAGTGATCCCACTGAAGGACCATCTTCTGGGTGAAAGGGCTTCAAAATATTGGGCTTAAATGAAATCACAACTTCTGAATTTGACAACGAAATACGCTTTATTAACCTTTTTTGGCTTCCTACCTCCTCCTATTTGTCATGGCTCATAATTTCAACAACCTCTTAACTCAGCAATGATTTATCAGAATGAATGGAAAAATGTCAAGATACTCTTTAGAGCTCACCAGTAATGCTCTTAGTTAGTGGCAGCAATCACTGTTGAACAAAATGAAGTTTTTTACTAGTTTCTGAGTAAGACGCTTCCCACTTCCAATATGCCATTTTAAAATCAGTCTAGTGATGCACTACTTTGCACAGAAATTCAAAGCTCAAAAGGAAAGGATCAAATCTACTGCATAAGACTTGAGAAGACACATAATACAGTCATTTTAAATAATGTAACTCTTACGCAGTTTCTACTCAGTAAGTATCTTATTTCAGGTGTCCTGTATTCATATCTCAAATTTTCTAGGCTTCATTTACTAATGTGAAAGTCCTGATGAGATTCAGCAAAGGAAATGGGAATGTGGAAGGCTATAAAACATTTCAGCTTTAGCTGCTGGTAGACACTTAGTGAAAAATTACTGAGCGATCAGGTTTATATAACAGATATATTCTAACATTTTATGTTATTCACATTGTTCAGGCACCAAGATTAGATGGGGAAATGGATTCTGTACTCTTTTGCTGGGCATATGAACAAACAATGGAAATGCCAAAATGACGAATGTGCTCCCATTCATTTTACATACTTTAATTTGCAGAAAACTGCAGAAGCCTACATCAGAATTTCCTGCAGGATTAGCCTAAGGATGGTTGAACAGGATGATTCAAACCCTTCCAGATATTTAGCAAGTTGAATATTCTCTGATTATTTTTAGTGACACATCAGGATTTCGACTTCGAAAAGGCTGGAAAAACTATGTAGGTGGGCAAAAGCTTTTGTATATGAGTTCATCTCCCTTTTATGTACAACACCTTTTAGCTCAGCAGGTTAACACTACATCTTATCCTACTTAAAATATATTAAAAAAAAAAAAGAGAGAAGGGTGAGTTGTCACCTAACAAAACCAAAAGACAAGGGGCAGTGCAGGCTTGCTTATCAAGGCCAAAGAGGAGCCAGAGCTTCCCACTATTTTGGTTTGCAAAACCAGTTTTGTGTTTCTTGCATCTTTATTGTGAAATACAAAAGGTAATTCTATATGAACAGCAAAATTCCTACAGACTTCAAGCAGGGCCATTTTTTATTTCTGCCTAGTTTTGGTTTCAGCATGTGCTTACAATTTTAAGTCCTACCTTATTGAAGACGACAGTTTAATTTCTCAAAATTCCTCACTAAGTTTAAAAATGTGACACTAGCCCTTAGCAGGCTTCTTAGTATTTTTCTGTGTAATTTAATTATTTTCTTATGGTTTTATAACAAAATGTAGTAATAATTTGTGATAGAGCAAATAAACATTTGTTATAAGCAAATTGTGATAAGCAATTTACTGCAGAAAAAAACCTTAGTGTTCTCTTTTTGGAAGAAACACGTAAGATGTTACTGGTGTAATTCTTACACAAACATGTGCTCCTTCACATGAGTACTCTCATAGAAATGAATAGGATTGCTTTTGTGAGTAGGTGTTCATTGTTTTGAGCATGGATAGCAAAATCAAAGCCCAAGAAATGAGTACAGACCAGATCAAACACAACAAGAGTGACTGAAAGTGTTTCTTAATTTTGAATTTGTTGGAGAAAGGCCAGGCTGTAATTAGATTTTCTGAACATAATTTCCTCAGGGATTTCAATAACTGCAATACAAAAAGCTACTGAACATTTAAATACCAAAATTTTATTTGGTCTTATTTGTATAATAATATACAGACTCACTGTGTTTGACATTTGTATCATCCAGACTCTATAAGGCAAAAACTAGAGTTCTTCAGATAGCTGAAAATTCAGTCTGCAATCTATTTTTCATTCTAAGCAAATTAAAAAATTTAAAGCCTTAAATGCAAAATAAAAATTTTTTTAAAAAGGGCTAATTCTCTTTAATATATTTTGTTCTATAAAAACACATATGCTTTGTTTGGCAATTTTTGATATCTTTTGTAACAGTGCTAAATTTTATTCCAGGTATAAGCAATAAACAATGAATTACAAGGAAACATAAAGGGTATTTTTTTCCATGCTTATAAGGCTCTTGTATTTTTTCCTTCTTAACCACGATTTCAGTTTATAAGTTTAATCTTGGTTTCTAATTTTTGTGATTTGGTAGATCTTGATGGATAGGGTACTATAACATAGCAATGAATGTTTATCTTCTGTTGGGCTCAATTTTTTTTTAGAATTATTATTTATGAAAATGTAAATTAATTAATGCCATTCTCATGTATGCACAAAAATAGCTCTTTTTCTCTTTTGTCTCTGTTAGTTAAACTACTTTTTGGTAAAAATTATCTAAGGACACTATTTAATTTCTCAATGTAATTAAAGGCAACATTTGGATTATCAATAGAAAGCAGCCCATTTCATTTTAAGATATTTTGTGCAATCTGTGTCCCTTTAGCACTATTATTCTGTGTATTAGCACTGTTATTCCGCATATTAGTCTCTACAGGTCTTTACATGGTAGTATTTTCATGGGCTAATGGAGGGTGATAGACCTAACACCCATTTATTGAATTGCCTTTTCTCATCTGAAATGTAGTCTTTAAAAAAACAAAAATCACAAAACCCCCCACCTTCTTACTCTACAGCATATTCATTATCAGATCAACTCACACTACTAATTAAGTTATATTTGACTACTAAATAGCTCCTGAAGAGCCAATTTATCTAAGGTAGTATGAGCACATATTCATTTCTCCTTATACATCACCAGCTGTTATTAATTAAATTGTAGTCACTTCAGACTGCAAGTTTGAAATAATTGCCACTATGGAAACACTTTTTGCTTTACAGTGAGCTTGGCTACTACTTTACTGATATTGACAGTCACCTGAATACAGGCAGACACCACTCCACTTATTTCATTTCAGAGTTTGTGAGACATTTAGAGGTATGTGGGGAATTTTCAAATCTGTTTCTTGAATGTACAAAGCTTTGTCATGAATACCCGTGAAGTGCAGAACTAAGTTTGATGGATTATTCTCTATAGAAAACGTCTCCTCTCTGAAGGTGCAATATACCTTTTGAAGCTAAGAGGAGAGTACAGCAGCAGAAAGTGATTCTTCCCTCTGCAACAGCTCCTCTCAGCTGACTGCTCTCCCAAGGTGAGGGTTGGAGTGATGCCCGCAATCTGCTTCCTCGCTACCCACCTTCCACCCACGTCCATGAAGTGTCTGTGGGCTGATGCTTTGACAATCCTGCAGTTGCAAAGACTATCAGTATGACAAGGTATTAGGAGAAAAAGGTGTACTTTGCACTCCCTTCACTTTCTGTACAAATGCATTGCTTTTAATTAGTTATTGCAGCAGAAGGTTCAAAGAGATCTTCATTATGGATAATGAATAGTATTCATGCATGGAAAATTTTGCAACCAGAGGGAGACAAAATTGTCCTCTGGATGCACCTCAGCCCACTGGTAAGACTGAATAAGTCTCTCCTGAAATCAACTACACTTTTTCAAGGTTCAGTCATCATAGTAGGAGAAATGAAAATCATGAGTTCTGAAATATTTATTAGTCCCATGATTCAGTGGAAGCGTGAACAAAATCTGCATGCTTCCAGAAAGTAAAATTCTTGCATTTTTAATAATACACTTCCAATATGTTGAATCCTGCACAGATATGTGGTATAGATAAAGTATTATTTATATATAAAGATTTGCTCTCCTTTATTTCGAAGATCATTTATAAGAAAAAAAATCTTGCAGAGAGTGAATATAACACATTTACTGATGAAGACACATCAGCAACACAAGAGGAACTCTAACATCTCCACAAATAAACCTTGTTTTTGCATTCTTATTGTGTCCATGAATAAACATCAGTGATATGATGAATATTTTTAAGATGATGTACAATTTTTTTCCCAGACAACTTCTGAAAGATTATTTTCTTTTTTCCATTATTGGTATTTAAATGTAAGACTATAACTATGATTAAAAATTAACTTTGTCTTTGCTATATGGGGGGATGATGGGAAACAAATGCAGTACCCTTTAACAAGTCACTCTCTGAACTCACAGCTCACCTGATGGTTTATATGAGAATTTACAAAATTTACAAAACATTTCATGTCTTTCATCTATATACTGCATTTCACTTATTTTCATGAAACATATGTTGTTTCCTTGCATTGTGTACTCTTGTTTGTGAGCAGTTTCTAACCTCCTATCTAAATGTAAATTGCTTATGCAAACGGATTACTAAGAGAGAAGTGAAACAAAATCCTTCAGACTTTTAGAAGTAATACAAAGGGATATGTTTATGAAAGGTTATTTTTAAAAGGTTTACATTTTGAATGTTACAAGAATTTCAGTTTCCTAAAAGCTACTAATCAATTTCAGTTTAAGAGCAGTGAATCATCATCATCAAGTTATGTTAATTATAGCATTTATAGGCTTAAGCAAATCTAAACATATGAAAGATAACCACAGACAGAAGATATGTCATACAGAAGGCCTATAAGTTAGTTGAGTCAACAGTTCATATACATGATTCGCCAAGCAAATTTACCAAGAATAGCTCTTATTTCTAGAATTACTTTATTTTAATCTTGCAACTCATATAGTCACTTTATGTAGATTTAATTAGGCACCCTGAGGTTGCCCAAATACTTGCCCCGACTTATTGGAAGAAAATACTAAAACAGCCTGACATTCATTAGCAACTGAGAATTGAGCCAAATTGTCTATCCAGCTTTATGTGGTGATTCTGGAAATAATTTTCACCATTAGTTTACAAAATTAGTAAAAGAAACCTGTTTTATGTAAATTTGGGAATCCTGCTGAGGTTCCTGACAATTGATAAAATAAAATGGAGAGAAAATAACCAGTGCAAATAAAACTCAATTTGCATGAATTCTGGTCAAATGGGAAAAAGCTAATGGATATGGCATTATAAGTAACTTGCCTTGTAAACTGTAGATTTCTCCAACGCTGTTCTGCCGGGTGATGTGATGCCAATATGCACTACGAGGGAGTGAGATCGACTTGGATAAAGTCATTGGTTCAGACAGGCTGGTCTGGAGCTAAAAGCCAAAGCAAACATAAACGGAAGATCACACATAAGCATACTTGATAAATAATCTCAAAACTGTAAATTGAACCTATGTTGTCAGGAAGATACTATTTTCTGAATTATGGCAGGTTTTATAGTAACATTTAAACTATTAATAAACATCAGCACTGTGAATGCTGAGGACAAAGCTGCAAAAGTGTATCTGGATATATCGGTTCATTAGCAGAGGTTACTACTAGGACATCAGAATATGTTCCTATTTATCTACAGCTATTCTTGTTGCTGTCAGGATTTTTTTATTTTCTTCTTAACTTTATGATAATGAGGGATAAGGATACATCTGAATCCTTAAACCCCTCTGCAGTCACATTTCCTTTTGGTCATTTAGCCTCCACATTGGTTTGAACACCCAGAATGATGAAGAGAGAATCTGAGACAACCAGCAGAGAATTAGCAACGAAGAGTCATTAATCTCCTAATCCTCCTTTGAAGGGGAGACATCTGATCACTTGTAGCAGACTCTAGCATAAAGAGCAAATTTCCTTGTTTGGGGGACTTCATGTAGCTGAAATTGTGAAATGCATGGTGAGTGTCCCTGTGTACAAGAGCTGCAGCACAGAAACCTGACAGGAGGAATGTCAACTTTATTAGAGAGATCTCTGTCTCCAACAGACTACTGATGTGAGTGAATGACAACAATAAGCTACAGAAGAAAAAGAAAGATGAAGGATTGTGCATTCTGGCAACCTCTTTGGATATTCCTGTTGTGCTTTCTCTGTATGAAAGAAAAGAGAAAGCACTTGCAAATTTTTTTGTATCTCTGGCTTTACAGAATATAAAATGTGATCAATGATTTTTGGGATCTAACAAACTACAATAACATTTTGGGCATAATTGTTTCAGAGAATGGCTGAAAGGATCAATGCTGAGGGATCAATTATGTCTGAAGATTTAGAATCTAAAACCTCTTAGTTTCAGGATTGGCACCAGGATTGTACTCCGAGAGAGTGTGCCTAGAAACTCATTTTCAGAGAGTTCAGCTACAGAGCAGAAGGTATTCAAGGTCTGGATCATTTACTGCAGGTTTAATCATTAGCTCCTAGGGATTCCTCATTCAGAATCATAATGCCAAATTTAAAAAAGCCCTTTTAATCTGTACAAACTCATGTTATTCTGTAATTTAACCCTCCACTCCCAAAAAACCCCCAAAACCTAGAGACAGTATCCACCCAATGATCTAAAATTATTTACATTTTTACAGTATTAACACACACTGATGCATGGCATATATTTAGCTTCAGATCAATCTACTGCAATTACTTCTGTTGTTGTTTTCTTGAGTAGTGTCATCAAAATTACTCCCTGTCTACAGCTAATGTTTTTTCTTCTCATTTATAGCCAAGAATTACATTTCATTTTTCAGTGGTGCAGATCATCACTGGAAGCTACTTGATATGAAGTAAATAGCTTTCAAAAGCATTTTCTCCATTAAAAAAGAAGTTTGAAATCCTTATTACAAGAATTCCAATTTTAGGGAAACTCGAGGGTTAAAAGTTTAAAGTTTATTGATACACAGAATTTCCTTATTGTAGAGATCAGAACAACAACAAACCTTCTAAATTATTGTACCTTCTAAATTATTTATGTTGGTATAACAAAGGCAACAAGGGCAACTTTGTTGAGTAAGAAAATTACATAAAATCATCTAACTTCGGTCTACAGATGATTTATTCATAATTTATTCACCCAAAAGGTATATTAAAGTCTCAAGACAATAGGCAAAATGGTTTTTTAGTATGATTTCCGAAAAAATCATTCCAGTAAAGAGAACCACTTTGACTACAGTTATATTACCTGAAAGATAAATCCATGGACTGAACTGAAGTGGTTAAACTTATATCGTTATTTCTGATCTGAAGTGATTAGTTCCTGCCTCATCTGACCAACACTGATACAGAACAATTTTATTTGCACACATTAGAGCTTTAGAAGAGTAATAAAAAAATAATATGTTCTTATTATAAAATAAGGTAAAAACTGCTCTAGTGCAGAAGATTGCACTGCAAGCATTCACAGTTCTTTGTTTCACCAGATTCTCTAATTAAAGAACAACTTCTGATATCACCTTTTGGGCAAGAAGTATCACCATATGCTAACTGCAACAGGACCAGCTGAACCATATTTCTTTGGGGACTCCATAGAGAGAAAATGAAATTTCTAGGCTATTAAAATATCATCCTTAGAACAAAAAGATTTTAAAATACAATGTCAATATTGTTTTTAATTTGAGACTTTAAAATAGAAACATAAACCTATAGATTTGAAGACCCTATTACCTTCTATATCATGTAAAGGATGATAATATAGTAGCACATTAATTTGTCCATGAAGTTATTCTTACTGAATAATAGATTACTATCAGATATAATTTTTTTTTAATCTTCTTTATCCATATAAAAATCACATTATTGATCAAATGTAATTGACAATGACAGAATGCTTACTTCTACAAACTACTGTTTGTAAAAATATCTGTGTGTTCAAAGAAACTTGGATACTACACTGACAGAAACCTATTTTCTCTAGAGAACATCTTATATTTTAGACTGTGGGTGTTTCAGATAAAAAACTTGAAACCAAGGTGAAGAAAACAGACATATAACCATCCACATAAACAATTGTTCATATACTATTAAATAGCTCTTTACTATGTTAATAATTACAGGCTAAACTAGTATTTAATGTATAGAAATCTGCTGTTTCACAATCCCTTTCCTCCAGCTGTAAATGAGATTTTGGTAGTTAAAGCAGAAAAACAAAACATACAAACAACTTGTAAATCAGGGAATATTTACAGAATTATTTAACTGTTAAAAAATTCGGCACTCAGGTTCAAGACACCTGGTGTTCCAGACCAGAGTAAGAGATCACACTCATAAGTTCAGAGACTTTGTCCTAGATAACCTTGCCTTTCGTCTTTTTAGTATGCCTCATTAAAACACAACTGGCTTCTTCTCTACACTGTTTTGAAGCAGCTAACTCAGAGAACTTTTCACTATAGAAAATCAAGTAAATAACCCTTAAATTTTCTTCTGTTCTTGAAACAGGTAGACCATTCTGCACAGATTTATTTCTGTCCTTAATTTAACACAAATGTAACAGCTAAAATTATATTTTAAAAATATATCGCCTATCTCATTAAGCCTATTTACCATGTAGAAATTAAAACAACATCCCTCTGAGTATGGATCTCTTCTTACATAACAGGCTGTTACATTCAGCTGTTTCCAACACTGACACATTTTTCTCAGGAGCTGGCAAACAGGGTCAGATGCGTTAGCATCAACTGCACAGAAAGGGCCCATAATGGCAAAGGTATCACAGACACAGAAGAAACAAATATTTTGATCTGAGAATGAATTTGACATGATTCTGCTCCTCTACTCTGCTCTGGTGAGATCCCACCTGGAGTGCTGTGTCCAGCTCTGGGATCCTCAGTATAAGAAGGACACAAATTTGCTGGAGCAGATCCAGAGTTAGGACACAAAAATGGTTAGAGGACTGGAAAACCTCTCCTGTGAAGACAGACTGAGAAAACTGGAGTTCAGCCTGGAGAAGAGAAAGTTTCAGTGAGACCTTAGGACCTTAACTTTAGGTACTTTAAGGGGGCTTATAAGAAAGAAGGGGTAGACTTTTAGCAGGGCCTCTTGTAATAGGACAAGGAGTAAGGTTTTTAAATTAAAAGTGAGTAAATTTAAATTGGACATGAGGAAGGATCTTTTTATGATGGGGGTGGTAAAACCCTGGCACAGGTTGCCCAGAGAGGTGGTGGATGCCTCATCCCTGGACACATTTAAGGTCAGGTCGGCAGGGGTTCTGAGCAAACTGATCCAGCTGAAGATGTCCCTGTTCTTCGCAGGGGGGTTGGACTAGATGGCCTTTAAAGGTCCCTTCCAACCCAAAGCATTCTCTGATTTCACTGGGGGCTGTTTCGCTGTGTTGTTTCTATGTACTTGCTTTAATTTTTGTTATCTAGTTATAACCATACGGAGGAAAACAAAGCAGTACACCAAATTAAACATGCATCTAGAATGACTTGGCTACAAATATTTCCCAAATCTGAGGAGACTTCAGGAAATAAAAAAACATAATCTAGACTTTTTTTTCCCCAATTTATGAGGTAGATAGTGATAATGGAAATAGGTGAAAAGGAAATTAGAAATGCATACATCAAAACCACATTAACTGAGGGAATTATGTGGTGGGAATATAAAAAAACCAAACACCACTGAAGCATTTTTGTTATAGGACACGAAACACCTAATAGGTTTCCTCCATTTCCTACAGAATTTTCTGATAAAATACTTTTCACACAGTAAACATTACATTTCTTTCCTGTATCCAAATCCAATATCCAAACCCAAAATATCCAAAATATTGTCATATGAAGTCTCTGTGACAACTTCATAATTCTTAAAGGTCTATTTGATTAAAATAGAAATTTAAAAATTATAAGTCTATTAATGTGTCACTATAAGTAGTTCCCCAAATTTCTCATTATTGATCTTCCATGAGAGGCTTAAGGACTAAATTTTCTTTAAATTCACATAGGCCATCTCCCTTGACTTAAATAGATTTGTTACTCTGATATCAATAATGAACAAAATTCCAAGAATGAAGCCTGTTAACTGTATTAGTGTTCTGAGCTTTGATCTCTTTAGCATATTATTCTTTCTTTCTTTTTTTTTTTTTACATTAGAAAGTCGAAACACTGAAGGTGACAGAAAATACAATTGGCCTAAGGAGACAAACTAAGCGATATGCAGTCCATTCAATTTTTTTAGCCTACAATAAAGACAGTTTGCTTTTTACAGACATGCTCTGAAAATAGGTTAGTTTATTATGGATAAAATCCTCTGTCTCATTTCAAATTCTCATTAGTGTCTTTAAATAAATAACAAGAGAACTAGGTCACAGAAGACTAACGATAGTTGTAGTCTAGAAATATAAACCGAATATCATTATTTAGATTTTTTTCTTTCTACCTCTAAAGAAGGTTGCTTTGTCTGTTATGCCTTGAAGAGAAAGAGGGATTAAGAAATATATTTCACCTCTTGAGTGTCAATGAATTGACACAGACTCATTTCACTGGTATCTCCAATAAAAAATACCGGAGTTTAAGAATCATACAATCTAGTAGGTAGCATCATCTGAGATACCAGCTCAGATATCAGCTCAGGTAGAGAACAAGCAGGAGAGAAGAAGTTTCTTTGGTTTTTAAAATGAGTTTTCTCAGTTTCTCATAATGACCAAGAAAGGGGTATCATGTTTGTCTTTTTTCAAAAACAGCTGCTATTGTCCCATACTCAACTTGTATACTGTGACACATAGATCAAAAAAGCAGTTCTTAATGCAGTACTGTAAAACAGATTATTCCGTCTTGATTACAGTTTTGCCTATATTTCTCTTGAATTCAATTCTGCTGCTCCAAACAATTTTCCAATTTGTCATTTTGAGTTCTGTCTCTTCATTGATCCACTTCCATATTGTGTTATAAATGTAAGATATGGAAGTCTAATAATTAGACTGAGCCTTGATCCTTCTTTAAAAATACTTAATAAAACTGGATGCAGGATATATTTCTAGGAAATTCCAGTGAGAAAATTCTTTCTTTTGGTGATGTGTTACTAATACTCTTTGGTTATAATTCCTGTGTAGTCCTTTGTTCACAATCACTTAGCTTGCTTGGAACATAGTTATGTGTTACATGGACTGTGTGCATTACTTCAAGGTGTCTACAGTTAATATAAACATTCATAGGTATCAGCATATTATTTATTTGCTATGCACTGCCCTACATTTATTTTTACATTTTTATCGAGCTTGCTCTTCCTAACAGAGTACATAATATTGGCAAAACCCCCAACAATATACGACCTCACAAGTCTTCCGAAAAGGCTTGTAGAAAAGTTATCTGTGAAAGTAATTTCAGTGATTTCAGCCTTTATAATACATTTCTAGCATTTAGGTTTTCAGTAGCTATTCCAACCTTGCTATTACCTTTTAGAGAGTTACTTAATCAATTATGGAAGGAAAAAACCCCCCAAAATAGTAACATCGCTTTGCAGTGCCAAGGTGGGTGATGATTATTCTTTGGTGGTGGAATAACATTGTGCATGAATAATAAAGCAATGGTGAAAGAAAAGCATTCTGAAGGGAGATTCAAAGGGTCTGATTTTTTTTCTAATCTCCTTGACCACATTATAAAGAGAGAACTGAGACACTTAGCTCCTTTTCTGGAGGAAGTGTGTTGGGTTTTTTTCTTTTATTTTTACTTCTTTCCCCTAATAGAAGCTCATAATAGAGTGACGTTTTCTGACAGAATGGATTAATGTTGGAGGAAAATTCAATGGATTTTACAGCATATTAGGATTATATTTGTTGAATGTCAGTAAGGTGCGTGTCTTCACCCATGTTCTGTCAAAAAACTGTAGTTTTGTTCCTTTTGTAAAAGAAGTTTCCTGTCTATGGGAACTATAATAATTACTCTGAGGGTAGAAAATAATACTCTTACATCTTTCAAAGGTTTGAGCCATGGTATTATACATAAGAAAATGCTTTATCTATTTTTCGTTGCATAGAACAATTCATTAATAACATGGAAAATAATGCCAACATGGACAGAGCCGAGACTCTTTCAAACCTGACTATATAGCAGGTCTAAGTGGAAATAAACACAATTGAGAAAATTTCTTCGAGAAATACCTGTGTGTGAATAGATATATGATAGAAAATCCAGTATTACACAGACATTACTCCCAGATATTGATTGTCTTTTCTGTTGTCATGGAATAGGAGCCAGCTATGTACACCTGTAATCCAGAAGGCCAACCACATCCTAACCAGCAGGTCAATGGAAGAGATTATCTCTCTCTATTCAGCCCTCATGACCCGACCTGGAGCACTGTGTCCAGCTCTGAGGGTCCCAGCACAAGAAAGGCATGGACTTGTTGGAGCAGGTCCAGAGGATGCCACAAAGATGATCAGTAGGATGGAGTACCTCTCCTACGAAGACAGGCTGAGAGAGCTGGGATTGTTCAGTTTGGAGAAAAGAGGCTTGATCTTATCAATGTTTGTGAATACCTGAAGGGAGGGTGCAAAGACAACAGAACCAGGCTCTTCACAGTGGTGCCCAGTGACAGGACCAGAGGCAATGTGCATAAACTGAAACACAGAAGATCCCCTCTGAACATCAGGAAACACCTTTAGTGTGAGGCTGAATAAGCACTGGCACAGACGACCCGGGAAGGGTGTGAAGTCTCCTACTTTGTAGATATTCAAAAGCCACCTGGACATGGACATGGACAACCAGCTTTGGTGGACACTGAACTGAAATGCATCAGTTAGAGAGATCAAAGAAACAGACTATCAACGAAGACTGGTATTCTTCATATGGAGCAAGTGTTTTCTGGGGAATCCGACCTGAGAATTACGGTGTTCCAGAAGGGGCTCTTTCATGAGGTTTGTCAAGCCAAAGCTAAAAATAGTGAGGCTTGCCATCAGTGCCAACATACAGTCTTGTCCTCTGTTTTTCACTCTCCTTGCTCTGCTGAGTAGTCCTCTCTCTTACAAAGATACTAGAGTCTGACTTCAACCTGATATGCTCTGACAAAGTCTTCAAAGCGTGCGATTTTTTTCATGGAATTATTTGCGAAAAGATATGACTTATCTTAAACAAGTATTTGGGACACTTGAAGTCTCAGTGTTTTACTAGAGTACTGTGAGGACAGCCTTTCTGACTTCATAGAAGTTGCTCTGACCAGTTTTAGAACTAGTGTGGTAGAAGTAATGGTATGAAAAAATGTCTTTCTGTGAAGAACAGACTCCAAAACGTCTCTCTAGCATGTGGCAAGAAAGGTGAAATACGGATGAACACAGACTGTTCTGTGGGAAAACCCTACTTGAATAAGTTTGGGGCTGAAAACTGGAATTCTAAAAAACGCTAGAATCTGTAGTCACTGTTCACTGCACAGGTATTTGACTTTCATTATTTCTGATAAAGCAAATGACTTGGACCTCACGAGATTTCCTATAAAGTATTTCTTCTATTTTCTAAAACAGATGAGTAGTTTCCAATTACACATTTGTGGAAACCACATTTCTTTTAGCATCTTCATTTCAGTATGCAGAAATTGCTGGCCAATGAACTTTAATAAAATGACAGGAAGACAATTTTCTGAATACTTTATGATACAATAACTATCAATAACCTTTCATGAATATTCCTTATTAAGCTTATCAGTGCATGACTCCAGGATTCAGTAACACACATAGTCTTTCTCACCTCTACTTTCTGACATTTTCAGAAGTTAGTTTTATATGTCATACAAAGACATTTCAATTAAAAACAAGAAATAGCAAACCTGTAGTAAAGTCCTCTCAGATGACTCCTCAATATCTTCCAAGAGAACACAGTTCCTTCCTTTTAACTAGTTACTTTTAAACATAAAAAATTTATCTTGAATCATACATACTGGGGAAGGTTATATATATGTGATGCACATGACTGTGAGATATTAAGTTTTAGCTTTGAAATACTCTGGGGTTTTGGTTTTTTGGATGCAGGGTGCTAAAACATATGCCTGCACATATGAACACACAAATAAACACATTAATTTAAGGTGACTTGTTAATAATTAATTACATATTTACTTCAGTAGCTCCATTGCCTTTAATGAACTTTTACAGATTTAAAATCAACTGAGAAGCTGGTATATAAAAACAAAGGGCTATTCTTTTCCACTCTGTGTGCTCACACACAAGGATCTCATCATTATAATGTATATAGACATATACAACCAGAGCATTCTTGACCTTGTTGTTTTAAAATTGAAATAAGTAATTATTAAAAAGCAATGCATACACTTCTAAATAAATATATATAATGTATTTTTGGAAATACTTGGGGTTTTGTGACCTAGAAAGAACTTATATTGAGAGACAGGATTCTCTGAATCACAATCCAAGTTTCTGCACATAAAAGAAGATAGTGAAATTTTTGCTTCCTTACCGATGTTAATTTACTAATATAGGAAAAGTAGTTGAAAATCAGGAATCTAGTTTGGAAAGGTGGAAGACAGAGAAATACTTGTAGATTGCTTTATCTTTCTATATACTTGCGTCAGCCTAATAAATCCTACCATTATCTACCTTTCTTCATCTAATTTCATTTTCAGACAAAAAATCAGGTGTTTTTTTTTTCTACTGGCAAAAGTAGCTTGGCACAGTAGAAGTCATAGATGCATAACCACATACCATATAACTCAAGCTTTTTGAAATCCATAGTTGCTATTTAATGAAACAATCCTTTGCCTCTGTTTTGGCTTCACAAAACAAAGGATATAGAATTATACCTGTTGCCATGGAAATCTGTAATTCCGTTGCTATTTTTCTTAACATAATATAAAATGTATATAAAGGTGATCACCAAACAATATGTGGGTAACGTTACAGAAATGCCATCATTTTACAAAGGATTTTACAAAATCTCTCAGCTAGTAGCAATTGCAACTTTTACCACTATGTTCTACAAGGAAATTATTAAGAATAATGAAAAGAAGAACCTTTGCTTATTTATCAATGGAGTTTGAATCACAAAGACTGTAGACATATGCATTCAACAGCTAGTTACACGAATCCATATGAATCTTGCCTGGCAGCTGCCTTTATGGAAATGGGTTCTGACAGACTGAATATGCTATCAGACTAGCAGCTTTTACCCTGAGACAGTCATAAGAAACCGAGCGATGGATGCTTCTGCTGTAGCATGGAAAATCTTCATTTATTCCTTGCTGCTGAATGCTGCAGAACAAAAACATGTTTGAAAAACCTATTCCTGCAGTTTAGCTGGAACAGTACTCCATTACATTTAACATCTTCATCACCAACATGGCCAGTGGAACAGAATCCACCCTTAGCAAATTTAGGGATGACATCAAACCAAGGGGAACAGTCAAACACCCAGGAGGGCTTCTTTTCAGAGGGACCTCAGCAAAGCAGAGGAAAAGGCTGACAGGAATTTTATAAAGTTCAGCAATGACAGATGTTAGTGGTGCAACTGGGCCAGGGCAACTCTGCATACAAGTACAGCCTGGGGACTGACTTGGTAGGTAAAAACTTTGCCAAAAGGATCTAGTGGTCCTGGTGACAATATGAATGACCAGTGCACATATGGAGTGATGGAGGCTAATGACATACCGGACCACATCAGCAAAAGCATGGCCAGCAGAATGGGGGAAGCCACATTTCCCCACTGTTTGGCATTTGAGAAATCACATCTGGAAGTTTAGCTGTGTTCACAAATCCTTCATTTTTGGGTCCAGGCACAGAAGAAATGTCAAACTGGAGAGAGCCTGGCAAAGAACCTCTAAGCAGCAGAATATGCTCAGTGACACTGGATTAAGTGTCTAATATTTATTCACCATGAGAAAGTGAAGGCTAAAAGAAATCTAACTTTACTTTTTCTCTCTCTTCTTAGAGGTATGTTGTAAAGACTGTTACTAGAGATGCACAGTGAAAGAATAAGAGCCAATGGGTCACAGGCTGTGGCAAGTGAAATTTGAGACAAACTTAAGGAAAAAATTCTTCACAATGTGAACAGCCAAGCACTGGAATCAGTGCCCATAACCTCCATCACTGAGGGTATTCAAAATTTGACTGGATAAGACCGTGGCTAACTTGATCTAGTTTGGTGCTATACCTGCTCTGAATGGACAAGTTGGTAAGCTGACATCCAATAGTCCCTTCCAGGGCCAGTATTTCTGATCCTATATTAAATGGGTTTGAAATTCTCAGCGCTAATGAGATGTGCTGTGCCATTGAGTCAAAGTGACATTTTGGTGACTGTAGTGGCTGCACATCTTTATATAATACAGCTACTGTAGTTAGTGAAATAACCACTGTTACTGTCAAACCAACAGTGCAGGGTCTATAGTCTACTACTGCCTTACATTTCTCCTGAACCAGATTTCTGCACAGCTGATAAATAAAAACTTTTAGCATGGCTGGCATCATATGAAATATCCACCCATATCTGGATAGGTTTTGATAAATACATATGAAGATTGATGTACTTGGAAAAGTTTCTGTATTTCAGATATGGCTTTTTTAGATACTCAGTATCTTTTGTCTTCAGTCTAAACATATTCAGAGAGATTATCATAAATAATTTTCATGTTAAAACCCTGCCATCTTCATAAAAAGAAACAGAAGGAGAGAAAAAATAGCAAAATGAAGACGTAGGGTGAACTTCACCTAATTTTTGTCCTACCAAGTACCTGATGAGCCAAAGCACAAAAAGCACAGGAGGGAATTACTGACTAACTTTAGGGCTGTTATGAGAATTTTTGATCCCCTATCAGATTATTACTTTTTACAATTCTCCTATTCCCTGAAAAGCACTGTGCCCCTCTGTAAATCATTGATAAAGAAGTTTCTTATTAATTAGAGACAAAGCCTTTTCTATTCCCTTGGGTGATATAAAGAACTCCTAAACAGAGCTGCTGAAAGAGAGGAAGGCTGTGCTTGATGGGAGACACAAAATGATACTATAATTCAAAAGAGTGATGAAAACCATGTGAAAAATACCTTTTTCAGAAGTTAATTCTTCTCTGAATAAGTAACTGACTATGATTCAGGATTTGTTTTGTTACTGTTTTGGTTTTGTGCTATTCCTAGCATACAGCTGATTACTCTATGACCTTGGGCAATTCATACACAGCTGCATTTGGCCTTAATCTTTCTGTGCCTCATTTTACTCATTACTATAAGTATTATAATAATACCTGTCTCCTGAGAGCATTGGATAACTTCATCAGCTATTATTTTTGGTAATAATAATAGAAGCTCTATAGTTCCTTTAGTTTGCTCTATAAGAAACAGTTTTCTGAAAATAGCAGATATGACATTAATACTAAATTAAGCCCTCTGGTGAGGTGGTTTAAGGATTATTTTTTAATAATACTTAAGCCAACATAACCTGCTTCTCTGTTGAGAGAGTTCAATGACATAAACCTACCAGCACAGTTATACAAGCAAACTGGTTTCAAGGCACACAATGAGAAAGACAACTTCCCTTCCATATTAAATTCTTCTTTGAGGTTAGTTGAGGAGAGGGCTGGGCTTCACTCAGACGTGCAACAACCACTGCATAATTACAGCAGCCATTCCTAATTCATAAGTCATATCACCCACAGCTTTTAGCAAGTAAGACTGCTAAACAAAGCATCAATTTTGATTAGGGAAATGTTCTTTGGCTCTTCATTTTCTTCATTTCTGGAAACAAATATGAATTTCAGCTTGACAGTGTCTCTGCAAATGCTTTGTTAACTCTAGAAACATGCAATATTTTGCAAAGCTCAGGAAAAGTGAAAAAAAAATTACAGATTTGCTCCTGACACCAAACTTCAAATCCTCTTATATTCAAACACAACTTCATGAAGTTGAAATAAATGATATCTGACTTTTAAGAAATAGCTCTTTTAAAAGTGCCTAAAAAGGTAGATAGGAGGTTACAGGGATTTTTGAAGCACTTGGTGCTAAATTCTTAGGAGGGTTTGCATCTTCAGATACCTTGCTATGCAAACATCTTTGCCCTGTTGCATTAAAACTAGCTAATCAGACTGTGGTGGCTTAAATAGAAATGTTCACAGTGCAGCCCAGTTGCATGCAAATATATAATTGAGGTGAACAGAGCAGAGAATGCAGTGTTCATAGCATTCCTGTATGCAAATTCAGGATGGATTCATAGGATGATACAGAATCCTTTCAGATGGAAAATCATATCATCTCAGTTGTGAGACCTTTGCAAAGCTTTCAATACACATTTTAGTTGAGCTTATACTTTGTTTTAGAAGGAAGGCAGATTTTAATCCAAGTCTTAGGTAGCATGATAGACAGAAAACTAGGAGAACATAGGGAACAGTATACAAAATATTTCAGAAATTTTTCAGAAGGAAAGAATGAGAGTAACTTTTAGGTAAGAATGCACATCCATGTGCTTGGGTTTTAGTCCATAGGAGAGATTTAGACTATCTTTTCACATTCAAGATCATCCAACTCTAGGACTACAGATAAGAGAGATTTTCAAATTGTGTCAGACAAACGAAGAACTGAATTTTTCCCATGATACCCTGAATGAAAACCCTCATGACTACTACAACTTCAATAACATTCAAAACTCCAGGCCAAGTTTAGTTTTCAAATGGCAGAATGGCATTTGCATTACATCACCAGCTACCAAAATATTTGACACACTCTTATGTAAGGATTTCCCAGCTCTGCTCTCACACCTACCCACGCCACTTACCTACACACCCCACAAACCCTGGTGTTGTCTGCAGTGTTTGTGACATGAGGAGCAGCTCTGTTCCCCGCCCCCATCACTTTGTAGGAGCAGCTGCACTAACCCTTCGTTGCCATAGTAAAGACTTTCTCTATTCCATAGTTTCATTCAAACACGCAGCAAACATCCAGGAACACCAACCACCTACAGAGTTCCTTGGAGAATCTGGGCTTTACACCTCATCTTTACACCTCTTGCTGCCTGCAAGGTGCCATATAGGGACACAATGGAACCCTGCAGTTCACAGAGGAAGAGGGGACAAGAAAGGTCTTGACTCAGTAAGAAAGGAATAAATGGGACACCCTAGTGGCTCTGGAAATTTGAATTTCATAGTGGGGAAAGGTATTTTCTTTTAGAAAGTGAACAACACCTGCTGCATAGTTTTGAATGCTGCTGCAGAGTTTGGATATGAATAATAGTCCCTGACAAAATGCAATAAGTCTAAATTCAAGACAATATTTTCTTTCAAATCAGAAAATAAAAGAGGTGCAGTTGAAAGAATCATTAACTGTCACCCAGTCTGAATATCCACAAACCCCCTGTTTTCGTGTGAAGTGATGAATATTGGAAATAGACTTGCAACATATGTTTAGGGTTTACTTCATCCAAGTACACACAGTTTTCACACGGAGCCTGGAGACTAACAAAGAGTCTGGAAAAATCCTCAAAAAAATTCTCAAAAAGTTCTCAGTGAAAAATCAGAGTAATGAAAAATATCATTATATGCTTTATGAACCAAGAACCCTGTGGAAAATTACTGTGTCTTGTGGGAATTTGGTTTATAAAACTCAGACCCGAAAGTATGGCTTCCGACTTATGTGAAAAAAAAAAACCCTCAACATTCTTGGTTTTGTTTTTAATCTTGTCAAAATTTATAGATACTCGTGGATAGACTGACCACTGGAATATTCCACTTTGCCAGGGGAGGCTTAGACTGGACACTAGGGAGCATTTATTTGCTAGGAGGCTGGTCAAACACTTGAACAGGCTTCCAAGTGAGGTGGTCAATGCCCCAAGCTGGTCAGTGTTTAACAGGCATTTGGACAATGACCTTAACAATGTACTTTAACTTTTGGTCAGCCCTGAAGTGGTCAGGCAGCTGGAGTAGATGACCACTGTAGAATCCTTCCAATAGAAATATTCTCTTCTATTCTACAACAGAAATAAGGTTCACAACACCCGCGTGAACCAAGTAAACAATTCACCAGCCATGTATTGCAACAAAGCAGCCAGGTTTATACAGGTTTACAAAATTTCCAGACACATGCTGTACAGCACCCTCATACAGTAGTTTCAGATGGGAAGTACAGAACAATACTGAGCATGAATAACTGACCTGAGGCTATGCTTTAAGTTACATAAAGTACATGAGTTCATGAATCATCATACGTTTGCAGAATCTCAGTACTTGAGATTATACATAAATTGGAAAGAGAAGAAAACATACTAAGAGACCAATGTGTTATGACATGGGATCATCTATGGATGAACAATAGAATTTTTTTCTCCTGTTTCTCCTTCAGGAATTGAGTCAACTCAAACACAGGAAGAATTACAACATAAAAGAGCTTTGTTATACTAAGCAAATTGCAGTGCTGAAATGAAACCCAAAAGACATATAAAATATATTTAGCTAAATATTTCATATATTCATTGGGCCAGCAGCATTCACTGGTATCTCTCTGAAATTCCCATGTTTTACAACTTGAAATAGTAGGTGATAGGCACTCCATCACACAAAGACATAAATAACAACTGTAAACCAGTAAAAGCTCTGAAGATGCAGTAGCAAAGGTAGGATACTTCAAATTGAAACCATCATTTTAAAATTAAAATTTAGAATATTTAATGTGTTTGTTGATGTACAATCTTGTAATGTTTGATGAGTATGTATTCAAGTTGGGACTAGGTTCAAAACACATGAAGATATAGATAGTACAGACTTGATTACAGAGCAAAGATAAATTAAAAGTTCACTATTAAATGAATACTGTTACTTCCTCCAGCCTGAGAGTTGGGGTTTTTTTGATTCTAAGACAATTTACATTAATATTTTTAATTCTATTTATATTTTATTAATACTGTGTCTGACAATACTGTAATTCATATTTATCTTCAGACCAGTCTTATGAAATACTGTGACCTTCCCTATTCTGTTCCATATGAGAAAGAGAAAGATTAAATGACTGTCAGGCTTATTAACCATCTTCCTCTTCAACCTCTCCTTAAGCCCAGTTTCATTGCCTGATATTTGGGTTTTTTTTGGTACATTCATTATGTCCCTCCTAATTATGTTTTTTTTAAAGAAAGAATACATAATTGATGCTATCATTTTTTTTAATGACAGAAATCTATCACGACAATTCATATTAAGTTGAATTTTAAAGAAAAGACATGTAAATTATGAGAATAGAAGAAAAATATACAGATGCAATGTTTCATAAAGATGTTTATCTCCTGGGAAATGTTAAAAAGATCACAATCTAAAATGGCTTTTAGCTCTGCTTTCTAAAGTAAAACAAATGTTACAGAGAATTTCCAATGATAATAAGTTATGAAACTTGGGTGATTATAATTTATTCCTGCATTTATTCAGTCATACTGATGTTTGATTAAGTTCAGCTGGCTGACATCAACTTTAGTGCTATCTTATTTAGACTTATTGTTTTACACATTGTAAATTTTTATTCTTTTGAGATTACATAATAAGTTTTTACTGGCAGTTCTTGAAAGAAGTAATTTATAGGGCTACAAAGGTATGAGTATTTCCTCAGCATTCCTCCCTCATATGTGTAGTCATAACATAGGAAATCTACAGCTCTTAACCTCCCATTTTCTACACTTGAACAACAGTGAGGGCAGAAGTTACATTGAGAGTGTTTTCAGTGGAAGCCGAGTGGCAGAAGATCAAAGCTGGCATTAGAGAGGAAAATCAGAGATTAAAATTCCAATGCCATGTTGTCATCTCGGTGTAGAGGTTAGATAGAAAAGTGCTGCTGAGAACAACTGTTCATATGCTTGTGTGTAAAAACTGTCTGAACTGAGATTCTTTAAAAAAAGATCACCAAACCCAACATCATCTCCTGATTGCAAGGAGGAGGATACTCAGTATTCATATAGGCAAAGTATTTATGGAGGACAAATTATTCTTTTCCTTTTTCTCCTCAGGACAACTGAGAAGATCTAATGGTTCTCTGCTGACTCCGTAAACCAGTTCAGTTCGGTAAACCTGAAGAATCCTGCTCCTTTTAGCTAGGAGATTTTTGGGGTTGTTTTCCAAATTACCAAACTGAATTGACTCAACCAGTCAGATAAGCACCCAAGCTAAGAGAAAGGAAGGGGAAGGAGCTTGCAGTGCAGCCTGGGGACAGGGGAGTGGTGATAGAGCTGGCTTTTAGACACTCAGACATGCATCTTCCATGCTCAACATCAGACTGCAGCTGGCGGGGGGATACATGCCATCCTCGAAGGCAACACCTTTTCTCTCACAGTAACTTCAAGACTGACAATCCAACCAGACTCCTAAAGGTTACAAAACAGGCCAGCTCCACACCCGCCAAAAAAAAACCAAGGGGGAAGAGGGCAGAGAGGAGGATGGAGAGGGAAAAGGCAAGAGGTTTGTTCACATGATAAAAGGAGAGTTGCTGACACTCTTATGCTGACACTCTCATAACACAATAGCACAAAATAAAACCATGTCAGTAGAGAGATTGTCATTGTTCTTTTAAATTAATTTGTTATCTTGAAACTAAAACCACTGAAAACACTGTAATATTGCTCTCTCTCTCCCACAAAACAATTATAAAACAGAATTATCACCTGCATTATAGCAATCCATCAAAAAAGCAAGGACTGAAAAAGTGAATATACAGATAACAATTTCCGTGAAAAGAATTTCAATTTAAGTACTAGCAGTGATCCAAATTTGTTATTGTCCCAAAAAAAGCGAGCATGAAACACTACCACTCTGCCAATGCAACATTTCAAACTCAATCAAGAAAACCACCTGAGCTAAATTAGATCAATGTCCACTTTGCTGAAATATTTGAATAAAATCCAGTCTGCTTTGATGTCAGTAAAACCAATAACCGACTCGAATGCATACCTATGCCAGTGACTACTGATCTCATATTTCAGGTCTTTCTTCCAGTGTTATAATTCCAAAGGAAAATGGCCAGAAGATGAAAGTGTGCACATGACTGCCTACTTAAACTGACAGCTCCTCCTGCTCGAGGTGACAGTGAGGCAGATTTGGTACTCTATGAGCTGCCACAGAACATTTTTGCTTCCAATCCATGCACTTTCAAAGGTAATGGGAGGAATTAGTTTCCTTCTCATGTCTCTCTCTTACTATCATAGTTATCCAGCATGCTACTTAACTTGAGCAAAAAATTCCTTAGCATAAAAATGAATTTATTGTTTAGCATTCTGAAACAGAATTTTTGTGCGCAGAGACCTCCATAAATGGAGTGAAGGTGGCCTGTGGCTGCCTGCAATACCTTTATCTGACAAGTCTCTGGTGGCACTAACTAATTTTACCTTTTTTCTTCTGCCAGATTTTGTTTCTGGTTTTTTTGAGTGGTTTTTTTTTCTTTTAATTTGTTGATGTCGTCATTGTTTTTCTCTTATTATCAAGTTGATATATTTTGTACATTAACTATGAAAACTAATCATAATCTATATAGTTCATAAAGCTGCTCTGGTAAAAAATTCACTTTAATTTATTTTATAAGTGGTATTCACTTTTTATACTAGATTCTAACCTATTATAATCTTGTAAAATTTAAATGAAACTTCCGTGTATTCATTACTTCAAATATTGTAATATTCTGGAGAGAACACAAAAATATTCAAACGAGTCCTTTCTAATAAATTATTTCTGATGATTGGAAGGAAGAAGTAATGATTGCTCTTACATCTCTTTTTCTGATTTGTACAATAATGGATATAGCATCCATCTTTCTTTACCTTAAAAATATTATTTCATTTTCATCTCTATATATAAAAAAAGATTTAATTCAACACTATTAAACCTGAGCTGTTCATTACAGAAAGGGTCAAGAAAGAGTGAAAACCCCCAAGTATAGATATATAAATCAAAGGATCAAATGTCAGGCTTTGGGAAGATATGATATTTATGGCCGCTTAATCCCTGATTTAAAATATACTCTTGCTTGTATATCAATTTCAAATCTTATGGAAAAAACATACATAGGTATTTGGTGAAACTGTTGGAATTAGATACAATTATACTTGATAAAGAGTATATAACATGTACTTAGTCTATTTGATACCTTCAGATTTACTTTCTAATATGAAAAAAACTCAAATGTTGCAGATGACACAGATGATCCCTTAAGTGTTCAGCACCCCATCAATCTGGAGCAGCAGTTTCCAAATCCAAACTGACATTAGTTTCTTAGTTGAAGCATAAAATCAACAGGTTTTTCAGCCTCTTTTACACAGCCAACAGTTTGTACACAGCCTACAGGAGCCTGTGTGGGCCTCTCCTGATCTCCCCGTGCAGATCAGAGCGCAGCCTCATCCAGGAGACAAGTACATCATACACGGCGTGGCTGATGAGTCATTTCTATTTCTCAGCCTGCTCTGAGTTTGGTATTACGTACCATATGGCCACAGCCTTCATAAATGGGATTTCAAGGAAGTAATCCAGTGGCAGAATGGAAATGGCTTTGCTAAGCAGCAAAGCTGCTAACTGACAGGTGGAAGAGCTGAAAGTGATGGTTCTGGAAAAGGAAAATCCTGTGTGATCCTGGTCTAAGCACTTACTACAGCAGAAGGAAAATGCTCTAATTTCTGTTACTGGTGTACACTTTAAAAGCAATCATATTTATAATGATACTTTTCCCCTGTTTTTTAACTATTAATCAATCTCTTTCTGCCTAACAGAATGCAACAGGTTTTTGCCAGCACTTCTACTACTTCACATGGACTTCATTTATTCTATCTTCTGTTAGACTTTCCAGCAATTTCTCCTTATTAATCTTGATTGTGAACTCTCTTCTTCCTGCATTTTCTGTCCAAAGTTCGTGCATCTCAATATTATGCAAATGCTCCTGCTTTGTGTAGTTTTATGGAAAATTTCATCTTCTTTTCTTCATAAACCATCAAAAAAGTGCATTTTTTACGGCTTCCCAACTCAGATTCTCATTACTGACATGCAGAGTCTGAGAGGAACATTCACCATCGCAGACTTTTGACATGGAAATCTAAGTCTTTTTCAAGTTTATTTTTCAGTGAATAAAGGCAAATAGTGTTCCTGCCCACAGTGGTGGGACTTGGGATTGGATTATCTTAAAGGTTCACTTCAACCCCTTAAGATTCTCTGATTATCTGATTCTATGACATATGTGAGGAGTATTTAGGAGAAGCTGAACACTGGAGTCTTAGGTTGCTTTTGGCAAAAGCCTTTGTCTCAGGAGCATGAGCAAGATATTCTGACACTGGTGGAGTATGGGGGATAGGTTCATGTAAGTCATGTTTGCACAACATTAGACACCTACAATGTGGATGAGGGAAGGAAGGAAATGCTACAAATAACCTGAAATCTCTTTCTAGGGAAAAAGATATGTGGAGAATCATGGTCATCTGAGAAGAAAAACATGCAGACTAGGTTCTCTGTTCTCCCTATATATTTTCTTTCTGGTGCTTATAAAAGTAGCTTCAATACGTGGTTGAATGTTAGCTTTCCAGGATGATCATTAAAGACCATCTCTATTTCTAAGCATCCACGAAAATCTTTTTTCTCTTGCTATCTTAAAATAACTCCAAACCTTTCAATACTAGTCACTTAAACCAAACTTCTGTGAACTGGAAATTCTGAACTAAAAATATTAAAATAACTCTTTTTGACCTCATATTGCATTGCTACTTATAGTGTACGGAAATTTCTTTCAGGGGTTAAGAAAAACAGAACATGTCTGCTGTCACCTAGCAGTATTTATATTGGTGTTCTTTCCATCTGTGAGGCAATGAGGAGGAATTAAAACTCATTTATCAATAGTTGACATGCAAGCTAAACGTTTAATCTTTGAATAACAGAGCCACAGTTTTAGGGAAGGAGACCATGGATCTCATGTCTCATGGTATCCACTGTTGCAAAAAGTCACCTACAACAGATCATCGTGCAGCACATGCTGAGGATCCCTGATCGTAAAAACACATAAATCTGAAAGTCTGCTTGAATCCACAGACTGCTGTTATCCATACTTTGGCTTATTACCAATTTTTATAAGTTTAAAGATTTTTGGTGAAAGGACCTTACCCTTGCCTTCTGCTCCATTTCCATCATCAGTCTTTCATGTTGCTCTGCTATTGCCAGTGTTGCAGAATGGACTTTCTGATAGATCATTTCTCCTTCTCGTGTTTGGAAGGTGAACAGCCCTTCTCCTGTGTCACACATCCTGCAGGGAGATTTAAGCAGAATGGAAAGAAAATAAATGAGTACTGTGTAATTTTTATCTAACTACTATAAGAAGTGCATACCTTATAGTAGCAAATGTTAATATTTGTAGTTAAACTCTGAAATTCCAAACATCTGCAGTTATTTTTACCATTGGAAAAAAGTATATTCCAAGATATGGGCAGAACTTTATTAACATAATTTAAGATTCGGCTTTAATTATCATCTGGCTACTGAAAAAGAAGCTTTAGCAAGGAATAAAAACTTGAGGTAATAGAGTCAGTTATTTACGTTATTTTTTTCCAAATGCATGCACTGGTAAGTGGAAGCTAAATTTAATTATTTTTACCAATTGATGCCAGAAATATATCGTACATTGTGACTTTGAAAAGCAGACATTTTAAGAGAACATTGAGTTAAAAGTTAAAAATGCTATTACGGTTAAACACAACAAAGAAGCTGTATGGAAAGACAGCATTAAAAGGGTTAAGTTATTACTACCTCTGTTTGTACATTTATGTGAAGCAGCGTCCAAAGCTATGTTGATAATTACAAAAGCCATTCAGTCTATTTGAAAATAGGAACAGTGTTTCTGTTGCTAAATAAGATAAAATAATTAAAAAAACTCTCCAGAAAAAAAGTTTGCTTTCTTCTTCTGAGAGAGCAACTCCTGTTGTCCTTATCTGTGATATCAGTGTGGCATTATTCTGAGGAAGAAGAGTGGTACATGGCAAATGCAACAACAAAGAGGGCTGGGAAATACAGGAAACAGGAGTAGAAAATAATGTTAGATTACTGCGTGACCATTACTTGGAGGATGTATATGGTATTAAACAGCGGTGCAGTTCAATGTATCTATATTAGTAGTTCCATTATATGATCAGTTTCTGATTTTTATAGACATCTTGCAGTTTTAGAAATGGAATTTTAAAAATTCTCTTTATTTGGTCTGATACCTCCTGTAAAGAGTTTCAGTTATCTGTGACAGAAGATTGTTGACTTGAGTCACTGATGCATAACATGCTTCAACAATAGAAAGATTTTGATTTTAAATACCAGATTCCTTTAATATTTTGGATTTATATTATTTTTAAGGATAGAGAAATTTGTTAATATCCCAGCACCTTCAGCATGGTCACAGAAAGCCAAAAATATACAGAATTAAAAAGAATTTTAGAAAAAATGTGTCCCAAATAGTCTAACATTCAAACAGGTTTTAAAATATTAATATCTTTAGAATTTGCATCCCAGATTCTGCATGATTATTTATGCGTTAAATTTTACAAAATATTTTCCCATCAAATGAACGTACAGATCTATATAATTTTAATTAAATAATAATTTAACTGTATCTCCTTATATTACATGCACGCACTCACACACACTCTTATATTGCAACTTTTTGAAAATGCAATACTTTTTCATGAGACTTAGCTTTTCATCAAAATAGCATATGGCTTCCTAAAGAATTTTATTTAAAAAGTCATCTGAACAGGACTGTTGTTCTACAGAAGGGACTGTTGAGAGTTCAGCAGTTGCTTTTAGTTTCAAAGTTAACTGTTGAGGTCACTGGCCCAGCCGGTGAACCAGGGAAAGTGGCTGAGACTGGCTGGTGGAAAAACTCAGGCATTTGAAAAATAGATCTGTTTCAAGGAAAGGCCTCTCCCACAAGTCCTTGCGTTTGGAATGTAACCTTACCCCCAGCCCCTCAGATAAGATTAAAACTACCTCTCCCAGCAGCCTGTGTGGCTGCTTCCTGCCCCGGCCCTCTGCCCTGCCCCTTCCCTCTGCTCACTGGCTCCCTTCCCCGGCTCCGCCTTTGTACCGCCCCTGTGCCCTCAGACCCCTCCATAAAAGCAGGGTCCCCACGTGCCTCGTCCTCTTCGCTCGTCCATGCTTCCAGGACTAAACCATCTCTCCGTGGAACTCGGTGAGCGGAGGGCCCTCCTGACTCTTTGTCTCTGGTAATTTGAGCTATCCGCCATAGGGTGTGGGGTGCGTGCCACCAGCGCCGACCAGCAGCGCAGGGCAGAAAGAGGGGCGTGCTAGCAGGCGAAACTGCACCCGATCTGTCCCTCTGTCGAGACAGGTTGGGGTACACAGCAGCTACCTCCGACTGCCCCATTGAGCCCCCACAATCTAACCCCTGAATTTAACAGTTAACCAGGGAAAATAAAACCTTATTAACACTTAGAAAATCTTTTCCTGTTCACTGGAGGAGACATGTTGCTGTGAGCCTCCTACAAAGTATTTATGCATGTCTATGTTTGGGAAGAACAGAACATATTGGAGGCAGAAACAGTAAACAGAAGTTCTTCTGGAAAATACCTGGTGAAAATACTTAGTAATCATCAATAGAGGTATTGAAAAGAAAGTCACAGTCTCAAGAATTTATGATTAATTATATTATCTATAATTGTATTATCCATAATCCTGGAATAAATCAGTTTTCTTCATTGTGAGATATAAATAAAATACAATCCATTTTATAGATAGATATTATTTAATCAGTGTCAATGTGATGTGCTAATTAAGAGATTTAAAAAAAGCTCTTTTGTATTAAATTCCAATGGAGATCAAGATCCCTGCTGTAAACCTTTAAGGTATATTATATCCTTAGCCACAGTCCTCCAAAGAGCTTCAGGTACAAATAAAATGTCCCCAGAGTTTTGTGACATTATGGCAACAGCCTTTCAGATCCCTCAGGGCATCATATAGCCAGTACTTTGCTTTTGTGTAAAGAGATCTTAATAAAATTCAAACAGCGTGAAATGGAAAGTCTGGAAAATAGGATGAGGTTTCAGAAACTGAAGGAAAATATGATCTTTTTGTTGATTTCAGAGAATGAAAAATCCTACAGGGATAAAAACAAGAAAGCAGGTAATGAATGGGGCACGATTAACATTCAGGACTTAGCAGCTTGTTTTCACACGCAAAACTCAACCACCACTGCTGCTGACCAGAGTAGGCTCTGTCCTGCCTGGGTGAGCCCTGGCTGGAGGCACTGGTGTGGGCCGTGGCACTGCCCTGGCACCTCACCCACCACTCAGCTCAGTGCTGTGGGGCCCTGCTTCCCAACATCAGCTGTGGGGGACGAGTCACGTCAATGTTGGAAAGCCGCTGATGCCAGCCTCCCCATGAGCGCTTCCCTGGCTAATGATGGGTGGTATGCACAACTGCTAAAACTTGGAAGTAGAGGAGAATTATGGACATCATTTTTTAAAGTGCTGAATTCCCCTAACTTGCCTTGAAGTTTAATAGGACTTAAAGTCCCAAAGAGTGAAGCAGTTGTTACCTGGCACATCTGAATTAGGTAAAACCAACAAAAATTGTTACCATAAAACTTACTTTCTTTCATTTAAACTTATTATTAACTATCTGTCTCCCAAGTGAAGTTGCCATAGTGAAGTTTTCCTGTTCAGCTTCTCAGAACATTATTCCTTTACTCAAATGAAAATCTGAGTTTAGATCTTCTAGTCTAGTCTAGTCTAGGCCAGTCTAGTCTTGTCTAGCCTAGTCTTGTCTATTTCTCTGTTCTATTCTATTTGAGCTACAAACCAAAATCAGTAACATCATTAGGATTAGTTTCAGTCTTCCTAGAACAAGGAAACATAGACTGAAATAATATAATTCCTAAGTGTGATGACGATGGGGATAAGTAAAGGGTACTCTCCTAATCTTAAGGGTTTTGCCAAAAAAGCAGGGTACCATTACTTAGCTGGCCAACAGGAACAGACAAGCTCATGATTTGAAACAAGACTTCTTGTCTTGTTCTATTTATAGTCAAAACAAAGTAAGTAGAACAAAAAGCTATTTTCTCTATGGCCCGTCTGGATGCCAGATAACTGTCCATATAAAGCTACAATTTCAGGTTTAGCCTTGCTAATGTGTTACTTTATTATGAGTGAGAATCAAATAACTGTGGGTAAATTCAAATTTCTCCATGATCAAAGCACACATCGTTGATCAGTTGCCAATTTAATAACTTTTTCATAACTTTTATGTGCGCTAAAATCACTTTAGAGAAAAGGCAGGACAAAGGTGTGGGCCTCTTTTTTCCTAGTAGTGTCACGGTTAAGCAATGCAGCTCTAGCAACTCGGTATGACCTTCACTGTCAACAAAAATGTCACTGACTTTGTATACTTTAATTTTTTTATGAGATCTAGTCAGTGGATGCTTGAAAAACACGGATCTATTTCTGTATTTTTCAACTTTAAAACAGGGCTGTCATTAACCTATGCTTTAGGATATTTAGGGATTCAATGCATTAAAATGTATGAAGTGCTTTGACTGAAATAGGAAAGCGCAATTTTTTTCATATATTATTACAGAATGATGTAACTGGACAGACAATGACACCACTAGATAAACAACTACAAAGAGTTGCAATTTTTAAAAATTCTTGAAATACTGCAACAACTTGACACAACCTTCACCATTAGTAGATTTGTCTCAAGAACCAGGAGAAAGAATAGAGAGAAGGTGAGAGCCAAGCTTTTGGCCTAGGACAAACTGGATGCCGAGATCCACAGTGAAAGAACTTGCTTTTGTTCAAGGTAGAATTTCTGTTCAAGCGAAAGAGGTTTTCCCACCACTATTGCCAGTTTTTTTTCAACATTTCCCTAATTCATACAATGGATTCCTACTGCCTTTGCTCACTATGTAACTTCAGTCTTTTAGATGAGAATCAATACTATATATTAACCTTATAGAATTCCCTTCAAAAAGGAAACTTTTTTGCCTTGACCACCATTTACAACAACGACCTTTTCCTGAATAGAAGTTCATGCTGTCATGTCATGGGTGAAATATTTTGAAAGTTTAACAGTGCAATATTCAGCAACTGCATGAAAAGGCAAGAATTTGACACCGGAGTATCATTTCACTATTTCAGTAAGGGGTAAAATGCATTTTCACCAAAATGAAGGTTGTCTGAAAACTGAGATACCCCCCAAAATTATTTCCTTGTTTTAAAATAAAGGATAACTTATAATTGTAAATAGAAAAACAACTACATTTAATTTTTAATGAATCTGAATGATTTCTTTTTACCAACAAATAATTCAGGATTAAAGAAATAATGGCTGATTTATATAGTCAAAAGTGTACAAAATTACATACAAGTGACTAAAAAGGGGTGAACATCCTCAAATAGGAACTGAAAAAAATCATTAAAATGTTTTCTGTTATTAACTAATTGCTACTAATAACTATAGCTATTAATAATTAATATCTAATAAATAACTGCTATCTTGGTTTAGCATTACTAACTCTTGAAATAAAAATGGACTTAAATTTTTTAAAGGAGAACAGAGCACAAATAGTTCTTGTCCAGTAACAAGAGTGCTAAAAGTCACCACTGAATGCAATTGGTGTTG
This sequence comes from Atrichornis clamosus, assembly GCA_013400975.1. Lineage (NCBI taxonomy): Eukaryota > Metazoa > Chordata > Aves > Passeriformes > Menuridae > Atrichornis > Atrichornis clamosus. The sequence goes on from WBMZ01001499.1 coordinate 51,267, forward strand.
CATACTCCACACCTAGGGTGTGAAAAATGATTTCCTTAAAACAATAAAGCTGTTTATGCAGACACTTAAAGGCCCAGAAATTAAGTTAAAAAAAATCACAGATGACAGACTTATTAGAAAGGATCACTGGAGATCATCTAGTCCTAAACCTCTGCCAAGGCAAGACTGCCTGGGGCAGGTGACACAGAAATGTGTCCAGGTGGGTTTTGAATATCTCCAGAGAGGGAGACTTTGCAACCCCCCAAGGCAGCCTCTTCCAGTGCTTTACCAACTTCAACATAAACAATTCTTCCTCATTTTGAGGTGGAACTTCTCGTGTTTTAGTTTATGGCTATTACTCCTTATCCTGTCACTGTGTACCACTGAAAGGAGTCTGGCACCATCTTGTTGGCACCTGCCTTTGAGATATTTACATGCATTAATGAGATCCCCTCTCAGTCTTCTCCAGACTGAACAGGCCCAGCTTCCTCAATCTCTACATATAAGAGAGATGTTCCAGACCCCTCATCATCTCCGTGACCCCCTCTGGACCTTTTCCAGTAGCTCCTTGTCTTTCTTGTACTGAGGAGCCCAGAACTGGACACAGCACTCCAGGTGTGGCCTCACTAGGGCTGAGTAGAGGGGAAGAATCTCTTCCCTTGACCTGCTGGCCACGCTCTTCCCAATGCACCGCAGGCTCTCCTGGCTGCAAGGTCACTGCTGGCTCAAGGCCAACTTGCCATCCACCAGGACTCCCAGAGCTGCTCTCCAGTAGGTCAGCCCCCAACCTGTGCTGGTACTTGGGGTTATTCCTCTTCAGGGGCAGGACCCTGCTCTTGCCCTTGTTGAACCTCATTAAGTTTCTCTCCTTTCAACTTCTCCAGCCTATCAAGGTTCTGCTGAATGGCAGCACAGCCTGCAGGTGTACCAGCCAAAACCCACAGTTTTGTGTCATCAGCAAACTTGCTGAGAGTTCTATCCCTTCATCCAAGTCATTGATAAACAAGTTGAATAAGACTGGATCCAATATTGATCTGTGGGGAACACCACTGACTGCAGGCCTCCAACTGGATCAACTATTCCTCTGATCATGACCCTCTGAGCTCTGCCATTCAGCCAGTTCCTGACCCATCTCACAAGTGCCTAATTAGTTAATGCTTATTTACTGTATGCCAAAGAAGGTGTCAGGTGCCACAAATGGGACCAGACCTGTTACTTTTAAGACGAGTAGTAAATAAAAGTCAGCCTTTCTTTAAAGCCTTGAAGCTGTGACTGTCAGTCATGGAGAAACTAATTGGTATGCAGTATCTAACTCTAAACTGAGACACTCATTTCTTGTGTTTCTACAGCTCTGATTTTCTAAAAAGTGGTGGAAACTAACAATTTTGCCTCCAATTTAATTAGATTATCAGTGGAGACACACAAACACTATCTCTCTGGTGGATATCTAACATTTGTTCTTTCCTTGTTTATTGTTATCTTAACTTGAGCTAAGCCATTTTCACAGAATCCTGTTTGTTCTTTGTGTGCAAGGACGATACACAGAGCATACACTAAAGACAGGCCAGCTAACCAGCAGACCTCTCTAAAAATGAATGCAAAGCTTCCCTGAGGGTCTAAATTCTTTGCTCATTCCAGCCTTCAACACATGCTAGCTTGCTTCCTGCCAAAGTTGTTCTTTTCTGAGAAAACAAAAAAAAAGTAAGGAAAGCAAATAAACTCTTTGTGGCAGGAGCATATTTAGATAAAAAGTTCCCTTTATGCTTAGGAATACTTACCAAAACAACTGAAAAGTAAACTATGCATGTTTTTATGAAATTGTAAGTCAACTTCTATGTTGAAAGGATGGAAAAACAGAGGCAGGAAAAAGAAAATGCTTGTAAGAATCCTAAATTACTATAGAATAGGTAAAAAAGGGATATGTTTGTGGGGGAATCAAAAAAGAAAAAAGGTAACTTCATAAACAGAATATGTATGGGACCTAGGAAAGTTCTATGGGTGAAGTAGAGAGAAGACAAATAATGGGAAATGTGCATAAAGTATAATTGATTCAGGTATACATCTTCGAGAGCAGACAGGGTTGGAAAGACCCAAAGTTGGAACAACGTCAGTGAAAGCAAGGAAAAAGTCCTGTGAAAAATCTTTGAACAGGAAATGAAGATCACCAAGGTGAAGCACAGCAGTGATAAAAAGGGCAACATCCAGAATGAGTAGACAGAGAATCTGAGTGTGGTCTGTTACACATTTCCTATGGGAATAATGGGTTAAACTGCCATGCTTTGCTGTCAGCATTTTAGAGTTTTAATCTGGAGTGTCAAAAGGATATCCTGGCAACTTTTGATCTGAGAAGCAAACAATGAAAATGTTCTGATATATGAGGCATGCCTGCTTCCCTTAATGATGGTTATTTACTGGCAAGAATATGCAACAAAAAAAAGCAGTTATGATGATATCTACTAATTGCCAGCTATAGACATTCCTCCATAACACTTATTGTCATGTTTTTGTACTTAAGCTGAAGTGGGTAACTTTACACTGCTCTTGAATATGCTCAGGAGATGCAGAGAGTGGAATCTCCTTGAATTTGGCCTGAGTTAATACAGAGAACTTTGAGTATTATCGTACCTCTGATATGGCTCAGTAACTTGATCGTGCAACTTAGCCCTGAAGATTTGTTCAAGGTCAGATCTGTCTTGTATTCCTTGAGTCATCCCCAGTGTTTTCAACTAAATGCACTAAGGGATCTCCACACTTCCTACTAAGACCATTTATAGAAACATTTTGCAGTTCTGAGAAGCCAAATGTTCACAGATGGAGTGGAAATGATTGATGATGATTTGCTGCCTGGTAGGTGGAACTCCACCACTGAGGCATCCAGCAGTCCTTTTCTAATATTACCTAGAGGATCCTAATGCATTCTGAGTTGCAAAACTTTTAAAGATATTATATGCAATCATGGTAACAAAAATCTTACGTGTTAGTCTGATGAATATACTGATAGTCTTTCTGAGCAGAGATGTGATACCCTAAAAATTTTCCCTCTTATAGGGAGATTTTGTGCATGAATAGCATTTCTTCATTATAAGATTATTTCTTTTTCTGCCTAAACCAAAAGACCATTTAAGTAGTATAATATACCAGAAACAAAAATTTTCTCATGAAAACATGTTTTTCTTTGTTTCATCAGAAAGGAGAAATTTCTGTACAGTAGTAGTGGTAATTATGCCTCTTGGGATACTTTTTTTCTCATTGCCTGTGCTGCCTCTACAGTCACTGTCTCTGTGATGCCCCCTGTGATAGTACATTTAGACTACTGGGGCATACCAGGGACACCACATGCTTTCCACTTTTTGCTTAATGGAAGTGCAGAAATCAGACTGTAACTTTGTCTGGGCTATATCAATGATTGTCCACCAGCACTATAATTCTCTATTTCGTTTCCACAGGGTTTAGCCCTGTCTATCATAAGACACAGTGGAAAAAGAGACATATTTTATGTTTTTTTCCTGAGGTTCAATTTTGCTAGCAAAGAGGATTCTATCTGGGATTTTTTGGGAACACTTTTATTTGGTTGCTACCAAGCCTTTCCATTTCTTATAATTAAAATATTCTTATTTATATTAGTTACTTTGATATATCACAATAAAATTAACTAGTGTTGAAGAGTAAAAGATAGTAAATAATTCTCAATGCTTGTTACAGCATAAAAAGCAGAAAAGCAGACTATTGGCATCATGCATAAAAGGTAGAATGTGGGGATTGACATGCAATTCTGAAATATTTGCTGTTACATACGTAATAGCAAATGTGCTGTGCAGAGGTTCTGTTTTCTATTTCCTAGATCGCAGAAACTAAGGTATGGTGTGAAGGGTTGACCCTGGCTGGATGCCAGGTGTCCACCAAAGCTGCTCTATCATTCCTCAGCTGGACAGGGGAGAGAATATATATGGAAAGGGTCCTGAGTTAAGGACAGAGAGAGATCTCTCACCAGTTACCATCACAGGCAAAGCAGACTCGACTTGGGGAGAGTAATTGAATTTATTGCCAATCAAATCAGAATAGGCTAATGACAAGTAAATCCAAATCTTAAGAACACTTTCCACACACTCCTCTTTCTTTTCTGGATTTAATTTTATTCCTGATTTTCTTCCTCCTTCCCTTCCAGCAGCTCAAGGGGATGGGTAAAGGGGACTGCCATCAGTTCATCAGAGGGGTTGCTGCTGCTCCTCACTCCTCAGGGGAAAGATTCCTCACACTCTTTCCCTACTCCAGCATGAGGTTCATCCCACAGGAGACAGCTCTTCACGAACTTATGCTGCATAAGTCCTTCCCACAGGCTGCAGTCCTTCATAAACTACTCTATCATGAGTACCTTCCATAGGGTTCAGTCCTTTGGGAGCAGACTGCTCCAACATGGGTCCCCAGTGGGGTCACAAGTCCTGCCAACAAATCTGCTCCAGCATGGGCTCTTCTCTCCATGGGGCCACAGATTCCTGCCAAGAGCCTACTCTAAGGGCAGGCTTCCCACAGTGTCACAGACTTCATCAGTCATCCACCTGCTCCAGTGTGGGGTCCTCCACAGGCTGCAGGTGGATCTCTGCTGCACAGTGGTCCTCCATGGGCTGCAGGGGCACAGCCGCTTCACCACAGTCTGCACCACGGGCTGCAAGGGAATCTCTGCTCTGGTGCCTGAAGCACCTCCTGCTCCCTCTTCTCCACTGGCCTTGGTGTCTGCAGGGCTGTATCTCACGTATCCTGACTCCTCTCTGGCTGCAGTTGCTGATGTGCAGTCTTTTTTCTCCCCCTTTTTAAATACATTATCCCAGAGGGGCTACCACAGTCACTGATGGCCTCAGCCTTGGCCAGCAGCAGGTCCATCCTGGAGCTGGCTGGCACTGGCTCTTTTGGACATGGGGGAAGCTTCTGGCAGACACCTCTGCAGTGCCCCCGCTACCAAAGCCTTGTCACACAAACCCAATGCACCCGACACACAAGACATTGCTTCTCACTACTAGAAGCAACATTCTGTAGTCTAAGAAGCTGAATCCAAACACTTAACTATAACTACGTTTTTTGTCTCTTCCTGCTTATAGACTAGTTTCATAGAACATGACCTAGACATTTTGATGGGGACAATTGAACTGTACAGTTTGCTCTAAGAAATATTCTAGGTTGCACATGCAAATTACCGTCTTCTGTCAGTATTCAGTTCATATGACTTAAGAAATCAGTGTAGGTAATTAATGCATATGTATATGCAAACCAAACCACTTTATGGAGACTTTTGACACTGTAACATTTTCTTTAAAGGAAAAGTTACATTCATTAACAACAAAGAGAGGATAATGAACCCAATCTTTAACATGTTCTTAAATACACAATACATTTACATTTCTGACAGTTTAAGTAATAGTACAAATATGAAAATGTTGTTAGATAATTAGTTCTGTTGGTTTGTAGAGCTCAGGTCTTGATAATGATGAAATCCTATTGAACACTGTTACCTAATACTATTTAACTACTGGATGAGTATCAATTCTTACCAGCTTTGTGAAAGATAAACCAAGAACACATATATTACTAGTATCATTTTAGTACAGAAGGAGCAGTTATAGTTGGCTGTACAACATGCCAATGAAAAACATTAGTCTGATAAAAATAAAGAGCTTACAAAGACTACCATAAGCTAAGTTTGTTTGACTAAACCTTTTCAGTCATCGTGGTTTGGCTATTATTTTTCATCTCACTTTTGAATGAGAGATATACAAGTTCCAAGTCCTAGAATCTGGGATCATATGCAAACATAGATATTTCTAAAGGACTTCTGAAATGCCATTAAGTGTTATTATTCCACAATAAGGAAAAACACATCACATAAAAATAGTACTCAGTTTCTTTCAGTGTCTTTAGGAGCAGAACACATGGGAAACAACATTAATCTACGTGAATAGTGGTGATTTTGACAAATATAAAATTGTTCAAGATAAAATCCAAATAAGGCCATTACTGGTTAAAATAAATGACACTGTAATAATACAGGAGCCCTGTGGCAGCACATCACTACTTGCTGTAAGAGAAGTAATAAAACTTAGTGACCCAAGATCTTTATTTTCTCCTTTTATTTTTTTTTTTTTGGAGCCCTCCAGTACAGTTATGCTCAGGACTACTCCTTTCCAAGAGCGTTGGGGATAGAAGTCCTGTCAGATGATACTCCCTAGAGCCTGCTTTAATTCCGAACAAAATGAGACATAATTCTGAACTTAATTCAATACTCTCTCAGGAAGTAACTGTTGTTTTAAGAAGAAGACATTTATCAGTTAACAGATATTAGAATAGTAACAGCCAAGGATCAAATATACATAGGTATATCTGTTAATTTTATTTCATGTTTGAGAAACTTGGAATGCTTAGAAGCTATGGCCCTGGACACAATATTTGAAGTAGCTGATCATGCTCAACATAAAAGTTAAAATAAGGGTCACATCCAACTTCACCCATTCTGTGATCCTATGATTCCAATGCACATACCTATAAATATGATACCAAAGATTTAACATTTGAAATCATCTACAGGTGCATTTGTTCTGTAATGCCTCATTGACCTTTTATCAATGGATGGAATACTTTTGGAAACAAATTGTGCTTACCATGATGCAGGCAGATAGTGTGTTTGTGCCATTTTATTTTGACAGCTAGCATGTGAAATAGGTATTTCCTGTGTTTGGATCAAAGTATATCCACATAAGGAGAGAAGGGAAAATTTCTGGAGGGCTGAACAGGAATGAACTAATGCAGTTAAGATTTCTGATTGGTGAATAATATCAGAACAATAGAAATACAAATCATTAAGGCACTAATACAGAGTCATGTTTACAACCATAGAACTAGGAAAAAAATGTGAAGTAGTCACATGTACAGTTATAAAATTTATCCAAAATATCAGTTTTCCCAGTTTATGAAATATAAATGCTGCATTCTCTCATTTCAAAAATGGGACACAAAGAGTGTAAAGAAATGATGAAAGGAGCACAGCCTGAGACTTCTATGTTGAGTTGCTTGACTATTTCAAAATAAGGCATTTCCAGTGTTCCCCACCTCCTCTTCCCCTTTTATATGCACCATCAACAGTAATTTAGCCATTGAAGCATTTATGGTCATCCACTCCTCTGAAACTTTCAGAACTAGGTGATTTTATTGTGGTGGGGTTTTAAGCACTGCTATCTTCTTTCAATGTCAGTCCACCTTCAAGGTATGAGAGATACTACTTTGACCATTGTGGCCACAGAGGAATTTTCAGAAAGTCATATGCAAATATTATGGGCACACAGGGCTGTCCAGAGACACTCTCCATGCTATGTCTGTACACTAATGAGTAATTAACATATTAAGATATCCAAGGACTCATCAACACTAATCTCAAAAGTGGTGGGTTGTCAACTCCAGCTTGGAAGCATCCTGCCACAGCAGCAACCCCAGGGATAGGCAATAGCACCAGGGATGAGAGAAAGCAGGGATTTGTTTAAAAAACAAGGCTTTGTCTATCAGCTACTGACAGTAAGAACTGAAGATCTTAGTTGAAGGCCATGTTACTGGTCTGAACTTTAGCTAGACATATATGCAGACACCAGTGGTCAAATAACGCCTTCAGTGGTAAATTGGATGTACAATAATAACATCAAAAAGTAATTACAGAAAATATACAACCCCTACCACAAGCATAAAAAAATTCATTGAACTTGCACCAACTTTGTACATGTGGTATTTAACTTAGAGAAAAAACATTACTTCAGTCCCACTTGCTTTAACTTTTCCTCTTTGACACAAGCCAGGCAGAAGTGGACAGATTTCCCCTGTTCTCTCAATTGCAAACAGCAGCAATTCTGTTACAGATCAAACAACTCCCACTGCATTCACCTGGCATTTCTGACTGCAAGTTTGATTGTGTATATGACGTTCTTGTGCTAGTGCTTTACAGCAGTGGAAAAACTCTCTGTAATGTTTTCTCATTAGCCTGATAGCTAAAATCAATTTTAGTTTATGTTCAAGTAAGTAGTATCTTGATAAGGTCTTGAGAACACTTCTTATAAAATAAAAATATTTTTTAAAAATTTTGTTGCATAGAAAACTGCACTTCTTTCCATTACACAAGAGGGTAGGAAAAGGTATAAGAGGATAAAAGTGTAAAAACAAAGAAACAGAAGAAGAGAGTCCTGCAAAAGAAAATTATCATAAATAATCACATTGGTCAAATGCTGAAAAAGGACAGGAAAAGAGTATAAAAGGATAAAAGGAAAAAAAAACAGAAAAAAAAAAAGCAGAAAGCACTATTTACAGTTTATAGTTACATACTTGTCTTCCCTACATATTTTCTTAAAGTGTCTCATAACTCATACAGTATCTCATGTCTAAAACATAATGGGATGCAATGGCTAACCATTTTCTGATGTTTTGATAAACATGTATTTCCATCTCTGATTAACAGCAATCAGTTATGCTGGTTAGGCTCTCTGTTGAATATCTACTATGAGTCCTGTATGAAACAACTGTGCTGGCTGTTCTGTACTGTACATTTTTTGTTATCTTTAGTGAAGATTTTGCTTAAACCAAAAAGATTTAAGGAAGAATGGCAAGAACTGTGGCCACTGTGTGTAAGTGCCACAGTCTGCTCTGGGCATATATTCCCTCAGACCAGTTCTCAGCAGAGCATTGAGATACTATTAATTGACAAGAAATGCACCTTGACATGTCTGCCAGAAAAGGGGAAAAACTGAGACTGCAAAACAAATTTGGAATAGTAGAATCTTAAAGGATAAAATCCATCTTCTCTAATGAATAAAATTTTTACGAACTGCATGCCTGCTCTCTGCCCAGGGAACTTGGGGCACTGTTTGAAAGCAAAATGAAAAAAGCAATCATCCTTTGCTGTGAAAAAAAATGCCACTAACAAGCTTCTTTTACACTAGAGCTTACTTGTCTAGTTCAATATACCAGAGTTTAGGCTTCTACTGCTCTACACTGACTCAGCAATACTTCTAGAAGACATTTATAACTGCCATGGAATTGCTCTGAACACTGGAATGCGTCAATAATCCTTTCTGTCCATGATTCAGTATGCCAGGTTTAAAAGCCCCATGAACTAGAGATGCAATATCTACTGCTTCATCAAAGATTTACATATAGCTATCAAAAAAGAAAGCAGTATTGGTGGCAGAAGAGAAAGGGTACAAATCCCTTATGTGCAGAATGATACACAATGGCTATTTGTGGTTCTTATGCAGCAAAAGGTGACCATGCCTTCCCTGGACACTTACACATGATAGCTTGGGCATGTTTGTGGCTTTTTCACTTATTCCATTAAAACCATTTTGAGTATCCTTGGTAACATTTGAAAAGTCGTTTAAAGTATTTCACAATTTTGTCAGTCTGTAACATTCATATTATAGGTATTCATATCACAGACAGAATAGTCTCAAGATAAATGCTAATACACATTTCTATTTCTGTATATTGCTATTTCTGCACTTACTTCTCTGATGGTCGTTTTAACCAGCCATTTGACACTACTTACACATGCATGGAACACGTTTTTCTTGCCTGTCCTCCATTTCATCTGTGCTTCTGAAGCTGAGGGCTTATCATACTGATTTTTTCCTTTTTTTACCCTTCTCTAAGAAATTGGTCATATAGAGCTTAAAGAAGCACCTGGTCAAAAAGGCAAAGTACCTGTGAAATGAAGTATTTGACGTGTTTTCAACATCTGCCAATGACAAACACTTATCCTGAACAACATCCTTCTACTTTTGCTCATATCTTCAACATTTTCTGGTTAGATGTTACTCCTGAAATGACAGATATTCCAAAACCAGCTACCTCTTCCTTTCATTGAAAAGTCCCTCCCTACCAATTTCTGTCTTACCAGCCATGTACTTAATTACCACATTCCTACCTCCTCCTATTCCATGTGCTTAGGCCATTCTGTTGTCCCATCTCTGCTAACCTTCCCTCCTATTTTCATTTATCTCTGGAGCTTCTTTCAGTTCCAGCAAGCTGGCCCACTTGCTGTCTAGTGTGTGTGAAAAACAGCTTTGGCACAGTCCTGCCCTGGTCCCCTCCAGACCACTGTTGGTTTGCGTCACTGCTGTCACTCTTTATTCTCTGGAGGCAGTGGCACTACTCTTAGATAAGTCACCAAAAATACAGATAATCCAGCCCGTTCTATCATTAAACAAAGGGTTGGCACCCTCAGTCATCATCTGAAAGAACTTCAGTGTTTTCCACTGAATAATCCCCAAGACTATACAGTTTTCTGCCCTTAATCACATTCCTGACTGTAGATGATAACTATGGTCAGACAGTTTCAATTTTTTTTTAGTTTTTAAATACTGCATAATAATAAATGCAATAAGTGACAATAATTTCTATTTACCTTTATAGCCAACCTTATGAAATTTCATCCATAATGGCATACATTTCAGGGAAATAAAATCTCTCCTGTCATTCATCCCAAAATGTTGTTTTCAGAAAGTATATCAGGGACCATTTAAAGTATCATTTTAAAGAAGGGATATTTTTCAAGTTGGACAGAGAATTATTAAAAAACTAGTAAAAAAAAGTGAAAATCTGCTTAGGTGTACTTGTTCAAGCAAGCCATGCGAATACAATGTTATACTTGACTTTTCAGCCACTGACAGGATAATCAAGTAGATGAAGGATTTCCATGAATTATGGCACTGACTGAGTTTTCTTCCAAAAGTCAGAAAGATCAAATGATGTTTGGAGCAGCTGAGATTGAGAGATTCCATTAGATGCTACTTCTCCCTCCCTTCTTTCTAATAAGATGGAAGCTTTTTAGAAAATATGTGACAAATGACTACTCACAGCAGAAATAAATCACACACCACAGAGTACAGCATTATTAATAGTGCAATAATAGTAATAACTTACTGTGATAGCAAAGAAGTACCATTAGGAGGGACGCAGTAGCTAATAGCATTTCCTCTACAGGGGCTAAGGGACAAAACTTCCTTTGGTACCTTATAAATAAGTGGAAGATTAAAGGAGCCAGTGGGACCAAATAGCCTGACTTTTCCAGAATGCTCCTGGGTAGGCATTGTCTGTAAAGTACTCTCCATCTCCCCTATGTGACAATATTTTAATAGTTCTTTAGTTAATTTAAATTAGAGTGAGAGGACACTTACTCGCAATAAAAGACTTGAGGGGGTCATAATGCATGGTAATGCTAGGAGGGCTGTGACACGGTTTTCAATTGTCAGGCTTGTTTTCTCCTTAGCAAAGTGCTTTGTGGAAAAAAAACCACCCTGAAGTTTAGCATATGAATTTGTATTCAGGCACTACATAAAAATTAAAAGAATTACTCATGAATGGTCAATTGCATAGTTCTTTCAGGTCTTCATATTTAGTTACATACATATTTTGGGAAGAAAATATTTATATTATTTTATATGTGTTTTTAATATATTTCTGTGTGTGTGTATTTGTCTTAGTAGTAAAAGTTCACAAAAATTAACTTGGATTTCATTAAGGGTGCAGCTGCTGAGAAGTGGTGAAGAATACATATTATCAGAGGTTTCTAGCATGTTTTAAAGGTTTGAACCAAAATATCCTAGGTATTCACTAGCTTGAGGAAATTGTCTGGTTTCTGAATAAAGTTGTCTCCATTATTTTTTTTCATTATTATTGTCTTGATTTTGTTTACCAATAGCTTTTTACAGATGAGCAAAATTTTTCTAATCAATGACAAAATGAATAAATTAATAATCAATTAATCAATAAATGAAAATTCATTATATTTATGATTATTGACTGATTGTTGAAAAAAATTGTAAAAGGCTACAGTAATAGAAAAAAATGTCAGTAACCTCCCCAGTTGCTCACATATTCCAACACAATCTTGGTGCAGTGACATCACATTTATCATAAGTATGTTGGGAAACGTACAAATAATACACATGCATATAAAGCTCTGTTGGTAAAGACATTCAACTTACTAATGAAAAGTGAGCATAAAGCTACTGAAATAAAGAATCATGGAAATTTCTATGCTAGAATTTCTACTCTCACACTATTACTAGGTCCAGAACACAGAAGTATTTCTGGAACTGCTACCCATCTGTGAATGACAGTAAAGGCCAAAACCACTCTACTGACCTCTTCTGGAAGCAAAGAAGTTGCTGAGTACACACATCCTCCCAAAAAGCTACATCTGAGTAAAGCTAAACAGAAAAAAGCCAATAGGTATTTCATAGAATCATAGAATGTGCTGAGCTGGGAGGGATCCATCAGGATTATTGAGTTCAAATCCTGACCCTGAGCAGGACATTCCAAGAATCACACCACGTGCCTAAGAGCATTTTCCAAAAATTTTGTAAACTATGTCAGGTTTGGTGCTGTGACCACTTCCCTGGGAAGGCTGTTCCAGTGCTCAACCACTCTGTGGATGAAGAACCTTTTCCTGATATTCAACCTAATCCTCCCCTGACTCAGCTTCATGCTGTTTCCTTGAGTTCTGTCACTGGTCATGAGAGTGAAGAGATCAGTGTCTGCCCCTTCTCTTCCCACTGTGAGGATGTTGAAGCCTGCAATGAGGTCTTCCCTCAGTCTCCTCTTCTCTAGGCTGGATAGACCAAGTGATCTCAGCCACTGTTTTTAAATGAGTTTATTATTTGTGAGAACAAGGAATTAATACTGCCAGAAAGAACAGGGGGAATTAGGCAGATATTAGGCAAAACCTTCCAAGACCAGCCTGCTAAAGCAGCTTTCTCAGTTCATGAGTAGTGACTGGCAGTCAAGCTATACTCAACTTGATTTCAGTATAATGAAGACCCAAGCTTGAGGGAAAAATAAAACTTCCATTGCAACTTTTTTTGCATATGACATACAAGAGGCAACTGTTTGGAGACTAAAATGACCTTTAGAATAAATCTATGTGCCAGCTGAAGCAGAGGAACCAGAGTTCCCAACAACAAATGAAGCCCACAAATATATAAAACTGTGCCCCTTTATGCTTCTGCAATGCTCCATGTGTGGATGTGCAAGCACGGGTTTGCACAGTTTCCTACATATTCATGAACATGGGTTTTTGTTGTGCAAATTCCAGCCTTTGCATTTTGATTACTTCCTCCTATGTTTGTACAGTACACAGCCGCAGCATAGAGGATCTTTCCACCTCCTCCTCTATCGATGATCCTACATTCATAAGCTTCAGAGAAAAGAAGGATTTTATTTGTGCTTAGCATTCTTGATGGCTACATGGTTCTCTGCGCAAAATGTGGCCTTCTGGATTGCCCTTTGTGTAGTGTTTAGCACTCTTCTATTGTCTAGATAGATAATTAGGTGCCAAGTTTCAGCATTTTTAATCAGCTCGTGCAAATAACCTTGGTGGGCGAGAGATGGAACAGTATTTAAGTGATAAAATAGACACTTTTATTGCAAATGGTATTTATATATTAAATGAAGAACATTGCAAAATCTGTTAATATTTTGCATTTAAGAGCTTTTGAGTTTTGAGTTTTGAATTTTTTTTTTTTTTTCTAAATTGTTTTATTTTTCAAATAGGAGTTATTTCAGTCCTCCAGTATTTTCAGGTAAGAGGTTAAAGATTATTATGCCTCTTGGAGAGAAAATGACCTGCTGCTGGGGCATCTCAATTTATCCAGACCTTCCATATGAGATTAATTATTGCTGTTGCTGACTGTGTAATTCCAAGTTTTAAATGTATAGTTGAAATAATAAGTGAATCCTAATCTGATTAAGAATATGTGAGTTATTTTGTCTGCTTCTTCTCCACTCCTACATTACACTGCAATAACCCTGTTAGCCATATTCAGCTTCAGGAATATTAATGCAACAATGCATGCTTACAGGCGAACATATGTATGAAAAAGATACCATTAGAATATGGTAAGTAAGAAAGAAACCTTTTGGGCTTACACATGGATATAAAGCCATCTGAAAGCTAAATGGCAGTGGGTCTCAAAATATTTTATAACAAGCTCTACTTTGACTATGATGTGACTGTGTTATGAAGGGAAAAGGCAAATTAGGTACGTCAACTGAGAGGCACAATTCACGTAACCTAAGGATCAGAAGGAACTTAACATACTCTCTGCTAATACATTAGGCAAACACAATACAATTCTCAGTGATTTCATTAAAAATCTTTGTAACATTTCAATTAAACCAATGATTTTGGATAGCTAGTGAGCAGTTGAAAACCCACGCTGAACCCTCTAGGATTTGCAAATATAAGCCACTTCTACAGACACCTCAGAGATGGTGGCTTTTCTTCTGAGCTGTAGGTCTGTTGTGTTTACTGGAGAAACTTTGGGTGACTGTTTCCCTAACTGCATATGTTTCATTCAGTACAAATTCATAAGAAAATGTACTGCTTAAGCAATGCTGAATTAATGAATTAGTGATGTTCTCACACCTATCAATTTAGTATTTATAAACGTATTCTTTATTATACTATACAACCTCATCTATGAAGTTTGCTGCTCTGCCCTAATGGTTGCTGACTTCTCAATCTACTTCTGTTAAAATTAATAAAGGCATTCTTTCAATATATTGTCCTTTTTAAGAAGTCATCGTTTTTCTATGAAAATTAGCTTTCACAGTGATGTGAAATGGCTCAGGTATTCTTCATCAGTTGGAGAAAATCTTTTGTAGGTTTGTATATCATGAGCGAATTTTCAAAAAAGTGATAAAAAAAAAGAACACTTTAGAAAGTACAACACAATCGTTTCTTCTCTCTCCTTCCCATATTCCGTCGTACTGTGGAGAATTTCATCAATATGTGAGTTTTGGTTGAGCTTGCTCTGACGTATCAATGCTACAGCAGTCTGAGAGGAGCCTTGGCAGAGAGAAAAGGCAATGAGCACTTTATAAATCAGTTAGAACGAGCTATATTAGGTTCTGTTAGTAAAAGAGTTCTTAGATTAGGTACCATGATCAAAACCAGAGTAAGTGTCCTGTAGATGAGTTAAACACACAACTCCTTTTCAAGTAGGGTTTAAGTGACTCAAATGACTAACACAGAACTTATTCCAGGTCAAGAATTTGGCAAGAGGCAAATTGAGGGTTGGAATGGAAAGATGTAGGAATGGAACCACAATTACAACACATTACAGTATAACCTTGGCACTGCTAAATAGTAGGAACAAATGAAACCTTTTCAGTCGTAAGAAACGCCACTTTCCCTAAATTAGAGCTATGTCATTACTGAGAAAAAATCCAGGGGAGGATACATAAAAGAAATTAATGTTACTTTATCAAGAAAGCCTTTTATTTTCAGATTTTAGTGATACATGGTACTTGTGGAAAGAATATGAGACAGAAGTGAAGAGACAGTGAGGAAACATGAAAGAAAACCACAGAAAATTTACATCATGGGTAATTAGGCTTTTTGAAAAGATCACAAAATTGTAAAAGAAGGAAAAGATTCTAGCAAACTTAACTATTTAAAGTGTGGGATATTGAGAGCTCTGCACTTAACACCTATGTGCAGTGCTAAATCATTTATTGAAGCTGCACAAGTGCCCATACTGCTGCTCAATCCAAAAAACCTTACAAATTCTATTACATGCTTGTGATTCATAATTATATTTATAATGATTTATAATATATGATTTATAATTCTATGGTAAGCTCATGATGGATAAACGTAATCCATTATTTAGATAATCCACCAGCAATCAGGAATTGCAGACGTCTCTGAAGGGAGGGACAGACCCGAGCTGATGTGTACAACAGCGTAAGAAGTCCCATGACAGCCTTGTCACAAGGCACATACATAAGGAACCTCTTCCCACGTAAGTAAAAACCAGAATGTTTCCTGTAACTGAACTTTAAGGGTTAATTGACTAATACTCTTCATATTAACACCAAAAATCATCACAGAAGACTGACAGACAAATGAAAGATTTCAGTCAGATGTAGTGCCTGAAGCAAACACTGAACTTTCTGCTTCAGATAACCCTAGCATCTGTGTATATACCACTGAGAAAATGAGTGTATCAGTCTTGGGAGAAAAAAATCTGAGAAATTCTCATGTCACCACTCTGTAATGCTTGAACTTAATATTTTTCTTAACCAGAGAAACAGATTTCAGATCTTAGAAGTTATAGAGAATACCATACTCCATTAAATTTTCTCTGATGAAGAAAACACCCCGTATCAAAGGCAAATAAAGAAGGAATAGTTTAGTGTGGTTCAATGGGTCTCTGTGAATGCACAGCATGAACAAACTTGGAAATACTTGGAATTGTTTAAATTTCAACATCTTGTCTACAAAATAAAAGAAAATGTATTTCAGAAAAAGAGTGTGTAATAGATTTGTGGCTCCTTCTGTTCTCAAAAATCCCAGAAAAACCTTCTGCCTCAAATTCTCTACTCAGCTGGAAACTCACAGTATTTGACAAAGTTTGGCTGGAGCTTCCACAGCCCATCCCCTCATTATATTTTCTCACCATGTTTAACTTGACTTCATCTTTTTTATTTGATACCTCTGGCCGGTTATAGACTTGACCAGAGAGCTTCAAAACATAGAATATATCATTTGATGTAAAAGGCAAAATTACAGTAAAGTGAAAGAAAAAAACATTTCAAAATGAATAAGGAGTCCATATGTGCTTAATTTTCTGTGTCTCAATTCTGAATTCTTAGGCTCTTATGCTCCTAAAAAGATGCTTCAGGCAGCTTGTTTTGCTAAAAGGAAAGCTTGGACAACTAACTTTTGCAGTTTCCAGAGAATGGATTTTAAACACTGTTTATAGCCTTTATTATGGATTGTTTGGTTTACAACACCAGCAAAATGAATCCTTGGATTCATTGGCCGGGAGACTGAAGAGGATGTCTTCACAGCTGATCTGGACTATGAGATATTTCAGCTGTAACTGTTTTACTACTTTTCTGGCTTGTTCCTTAAATTGCGTGTAATTAATGCACTCCCGTGCAAATTAACAGCACCTTCATCTGGACAAATATGTGGGCAGTTCCATAAGGACACACTTCCCATTTCAGAAGCTTGAAATCAGACAGTCAAAGACTATTGCCCACATATGCGAAGCAGCCGAAAGTTTGAAGAGAAGTAAGTGCACCTATCCAGATCAACTGTACACTGTCTCCAACATATCCAATAGCCAAAATAATGACAATGACAGTGAGGTGTCCAAACACATTATACACACTCATAAAATAAGGAAATCCTGGCGATGAGTGATGATTCAACATTAAAACTCCTGTTGTGGTTTAATCCCTGCCTGCACCAAAGTATCACACAGCCATTCCCCACTGGGATGGGGGAGAGAATCAGAAGGGTAAAAGTGAGGAAAGACAGTTTAATAAGTAAAGTAAAAGCTGTGTGCACATGCAGAATGTCACAAGGAATTAATTAACCACTTCCCATGGGCAGGCAGGTGTTCAACCATTCCCAAGAAAGCCAAACTCAATCACGCATGTTGGTGACTTGGGAAGACAAATGCCATCACTCCAAATGTCCCCCCTATTCCTTCTCCTTTCCCCTGCTTTATATGCCCAGCATGACACCATATGGTGCAGGATTGTCCCTTAGGTCACTTGGGGTCAGCTCTCTGGCTGTGTCCCCTTCCAAATCCTGGTGCACTCCCAGCCTGTTTGCTGGTGAGGTGGGGTGATGAGCAGAAAAGCCCTTAACTCTGTGTAAGCCCTGCTTACAGAAACAAGTAAAATATCCCCAGGTTATGAACCCTGTGTTCAGCACAAAGATCCCAAATGCAGCCCCATGCCAGCCATTGTGAATAAAATTAATTCTACTGCAGCCAAAACCAGCACAACTGCCCAGCCCAATCCACGACTGGTTAGTTGGAAAGCCTAGCCCTTAAAAAAGTAAATGTTAGGCTCTTACCTCATGTGCTCTGATCCATTCACTGTGTTAGATAAGCAGTATTAATCCACACAAAGCTATTGTAGTGCCTAATGGAGTTCTGAATGACTATTTTCTGATAGGTGAAGATATTGCATGGGATTAGCCCTAATCAGGTACTTTAAATAATGAGAATCTCTCCATCCAGCATTGAACAAAGCCACACAAAACTGTTCTTTCCCCAAATCTCAGCAGAGTTTGGATAGACAAAAACACAAATTAAGGAAATCACTGAGCATGAAATATTTACTGTCATCGGTTCACTAAATAATAAAAAATAAGGATGTATCTAACTTCATAGATAGTGCTAAGAAATATATTTACAAACACCAATTAAGTGCAACACTAAATAGAAAAATCCATCGGATTAAAAGACTCTGAATTCATAACTCCCATATTTTAGATGGTCTTCAAATTGTGTAGTCATTACATTTCATTAAACAATTGAGCAGCTGAATTTTATATATCCAAGTCCATATTACATTTAAATGAAAAGCATATATTTATTAAAAGATAAATTTGTCAAAAAGCTTAATTTTGATCAGTTTATTTAACATAGTATTTCTCTGTGAATATATCCATTTATTTGACCAGAGGGATTTGTTTTCTCAAACAAAATAATATGAAAACTCAGGATATATAGTAAATATATAAACCTGAGCTTTTAATGTTCATGCAAACCTCATACACATATACTGGATATCTGCTAAAACCCGCTAAAACATAATAACCTATTTGAAAATATTTCCTTTAAAGCAATTGCCTACATTTAATATTTAAGCCTTAGGGAAAAATTAAAGCAACAACAGTTTTACTGCATAACATTCTCATAAAACATGGATGAGTGCTTCACTTCTGATAAAACAACATGCATCAGGAATTTATTGTATTAAGGTACTAGCAGATCAGGGAACAAAGAAAATCATGTTCAGAAAGATGAGAAAGATGATTTGTTGATTAGAAAATAAAAATAAAACCCCAAGCAAATCAAAAACAGATTTTAAAATGAGTATTAGTATTGCCTTATATAGCCTTCAGATGTTATTGAAGACACCAACTTTTCTGTAGCCCTATTTTTTACCACTATGCATTTCCAAATCAGATAGATAAAGTACTCCCAAGCAAGCAAAAAGGGAGGAATGAGATCAAAGACAATAAATCATGACAGATAAAGGCAGAGCTAGCTCATAATAATAAAACACAGGAAAACAATCCACTTTTCATCAGGTCACGTGGTCCATGGACTGTAGAGGCAGATGATATTCAGATACTAGCACAGAATTAAAATACTGTAGGAGGCTTGAAATGAAATTAAAATACTGTAGGAGGCTTGAAATGCTAATTCTTGCTAAAATTGTATATTTGAATAAGCCCCTCAGCTTACTCATTGACATCAAGTTGAAACCTGGGTCAGCTTTGCTTATTTTTACTAAAAAAATATTAAATAAAAAAAGTAATTATGTCTTCGCGGTTTTTCATTGTGAAGTAAACACAGAAAACCAACAGAGCACCAAAATGGTCAAGTGACAGCAGATTGGATATACAAATTACTGGTAAAGTGGTAACTCCCACCTCTGAGAAATTGCAGAGGAATTTTGGCCATTACCTCCTTAGGCAGTAGGGTCCATTTGATCCGTGTTTTTGTTTCTGATACAAACTGTACTTTTGTGTATAGTTGTTAATGGTATTGAATAAGTATATATGAAAATACATATAAAGATTTTTTTATCAAGACTGTGTGGCTAACCCAAAAGTGTAGAAACACCTGCAATTTCGCAGATTGCTTCAGAAATTCAGGCTCCTCATAAAGGAGTATGACAAACCATAAAAAAAACCCAAATCAGACCATAAAGAACAATAGTCTAGAACCAGAAAATACAAGTTGAGACACCACCAGAGGGAGAGTTAAATGTAAAATTATTTTTGTGCTGAAATGCAGAAAAGGCTGTGAACCTAATAGCAAGATATGAAATGCATTAAAAAGATATGAAAGAGAGGCAAAACAGAGCTCCATGGACATTTAAAACTGATCTGAAGATGGAAATGGCAATGAGGATTAAAACTGCAGGCAGGAAAAAGAGCCAGCTTTTTTATGGGTTCACAATGTTCTCTGTACTCCTGCTTGCAATTATACTCTAGGGTGGCAATCAGTCATCAGGAACATTCAAAAAGAGTAATATCCACTGTAATGGAAGTTATTCCATTCATACAGTGTGATGAGCCTTTTCCATGATCCAGAATTAATTTCTTCTACATCAAAAGTACTCAAATTATACCACACTAGTGTTTAAGCACTGTGAGACTCATAAACCTTAAGAATGACATTTCAATCACAGTTAAATAAAAGTCAGAGGAAGCTTAAGCTCATTTTTAATATAAGACATATTAACATTTATTTCAAACACTGGACTGAATATATTGAAAAGTAATATTCAGCAAATGGAAGTCTATGGAGAGGCCATGCATTCTGTCTTGCTTTATAATGAGAGGCTAATATAACTTATCAGACTGCTTTTCAAAACACACTGCTTGTTTAATCTTCTTTTTGTGTGTCTTTAGCTCTTACCTTCCAGACTCAAATGTAAACCACGTTGAGTCACGTCCGTATCTCCTCAAAGAGCTGAGAGGCCACATGACCAGCTTGACCTTGGCATTGTGGATGTCCCAGAGATAGATGTTTTCATGTGTGATCTGCATTGTACATTCCCCATAGATATCTAAATTTGGTGTAGGCATAAGGTATACATTGAATCGTTCTGGAAAAAAGCACAAAGTAAGATATCAGGAGTTAAAGCAAGCTTTTATACTTGGGAAGAAAAATGAAATAAAGTCTTTAGTTCTGATAGTTCAGAAATCAAGGCCAAACTTCTATATTTTAACAGAGATGAGGATCCACTGCTTTTGAAGCAGTCTTGTTAGTGCATGTGAGAGGAGTAAGAGGAGAATCATCTTCATTTCATTTTCCTTATAAATGATGCAGCAGACTGAAATGTCTTTCACAAATGATCTGCATAGTCCTCTTTAACATGTGTTCCCAGCACCTTAACTGAAGTCCTTTTTTATCATCACATTAAGGTCCATGACTCTTTAAAAATCAAAATTCACAGTGACGTGAGCTCTGACAGAGACTCCTCTCTCAAGGAACAGAACTATAGGTATCCTGGCAAAATATGCATGTGCAAATATTGCCTCTTAGAAAAGCTGTCCTTGAAATTGCAAACCTGGGTTTACTTATTGAAGCTTGTTAATAATTACATTCCTTGCATTCAGTTTCTGTTTATTTGCCAAAGTCATTATGATTTGTCAAATTAATAACAATTTTAATCATCTGTTGCTTCCCTGAAAAATCTGATTCAACATGACATATTATTATGGTCATGACATCAATCACTACCAGCTGCACTTCCCTTGCAAAGTGCACTCATTGCAGTAGGAGGTCAAGGGCATTAATAATTTTCTGAAGTGCCTGAATTGCATGTGATTTAATAAGCAATGCAAACAAAAAATCCTTAAAAAAGGAAAAAAAAGGAAAAAAAGGAAAAAAAAGGAAAAAAAAGGAAAAAACCAATGATATATAACACCATTAACTCATACAGAAGGAAGTAAACCACATTCTTAGGAAGAAAATTTTAAATAAAAATGCAATTTCCTATGAAAAATAACTAACATTTCAATGAGTTGCTTCACAAAGAATGAAAAATTCAGTTAAATTTCTGGTTGAACAGTTGGAAGTGCTAACCTATATTTTAACTCTAAATGCACTGCAATATTAAGGCTTAATAGCAAGATATGGCAGAGTGCAGTTGATTTACAACTTTTCTCTCACAGTTTTCTTTCATCTTTGAAATGACTAGAAATACGAAATGACTAGAAATACAAAATGTCAATGCTACTGCCTGACAAAAAAAAAGGTAATAATGATTTAAAATATGAGCATGAGCAATGGTCATTCAATAAAAAATACTGGGAAAATGTTGTTTAAAGGGGCAACTGATTGGAAAATTGCGTCCAATTACTTGATAAAGAAAGGAGTGTTTGGTGTGGAACATTTTTAATCCACCATTTGAGCTGAATTTTCTCACAGTGTCCTCATAAACATTAGGAAGGAATTTAAATTAAAGTGAGAGAAATTTATTGCAATAGCCAAAATTAGCTTCCCATTCTGTTTGACATTCAGTTTCACAGACATTATGTCTCCATTTTTTAATGTATTATATATTTTTGATTCATATATTTTTCTGACAAAATGATTAAAATACTGCAACTGAGTTAATATATGATGAAAGTGGGTGAGAGAGTGTGTGTGTGTGAATAAAGTAGCAAAAATTTGAGGAATTAGTGAAAGCAGGGAAGTGCTGTGTTAGCTGTAAAAATTGCTGCCCTGCATAGCTGTAAGTAAACTTGTCATCCTCAATGTTGTTCTGTTTCAGTCAATTTAATTTAGTCCTATTAATGACTCCTCGATTGATTCATTCAGTCACAACCTCTTCTCCCAGGCCCTACTTCTCATTAGTCACACTAATGGGTGTTAGCCCTAAAAGTTTCATTTTATGACTAAGGTCCCACGTGTGAAACTCCAAACATTTTGTAAAAGTCTTCTGACACACAGCACAGATAGATTAGCAGAGGCTGGTGAGATCACTGAGAATTTCCCCTAATGCTCAGAGGAGTGCATGGGGCAGAGGTCTAATGTAATGCCTGCCAAAGTAAATGGAAGGACTCACACATGGGAGTAATGGGTCAATGACTGCATTGGGAAGGGAATGGTAGTGAACAAGGTAACTTATATTTTGCACTGGAATTATATTTATATATATGCCCTTTAAGTATCCATTGCCATTGGGATTGTCACACAAAAATTCCTAGGAACTATGCGGCTATGCTTTTATCATATATTAGACTCCAGTTTTGTATTGCTCATGCTGTCACTTATTGCTACTTTCCTCCTCTATTGGAAAGAAAGGTGCAGGTACCTGGCATGTCAGCTATTTCTCTCTCACATTACATGAAATAGCACAATGTATCTAAGGGGGAATGGGGCTACTGC
The DNA here is from genome assembly GCA_013400975.1 of Atrichornis clamosus. Classification (NCBI taxonomy): domain Eukaryota; kingdom Metazoa; phylum Chordata; class Aves; order Passeriformes; family Menuridae; genus Atrichornis; species Atrichornis clamosus. The sequence continues at coordinate 74,213 of WBMZ01001499.1, forward strand.
ATGAGAATGAAAATCTTTCCCTTTCCTCGTCGTCACTGACAGAATGCCTCAGATGGCAGAAAAAACGAAAAGGTACAATTATTTTCTGAAACAACATTAAACTGTTGTGTGGAAGGCATAGAATATTTCTACTTGGTTTAGATGTTTCCAGGATAGTCATGAAATGCTCAACTTTTCGGATGTGTTTGAGGATATTATTGCATGAAGGGCATTCAGGACATATGGTATCCTCAAACTGTCAGGAGGCATTTGCTAACTTTGCGTGGGAGGTCAGTGTCTAAGGTGAGATGTCATGGATTAAAGGAAGTATGTCTGATTAAAGTGAACATCAGCTGCAGGGCAAAATGTAGCACTCTTGGAACTTAATCAAATTGGCAAGAAAAACAAGCGTACAAACATATGTGCTGGAGAAGATTGAGGATGGATATATTTCCTTTTGGAACAAAAGCCATACCTTTGAGTAGTGGGCAACTGAGGACATGGAAAGGTGTAGATGCTGCTAAATGATCAACATGCAGGCTTCAATTTTTCCATTTCAGAAAATATTTGAGCAGGTATGTAGCTAATGGTCACACAGTCATTTTAGTGGCACATTTTGCCCTTACACTTATCCAGGCAAGAGCAAATATTCATCATAGTCCAGATTTGGAAATTCCAGCTGAATTCTGACACTAAATCTTCTGAATGACACTGAATATGTTATTTAGCTTCTCTTTGGTTCAGATACCATCTGCATATGAGTAGGTTGAGATAATAACAGTTCATTGGGTACTAAGACTAAGCAAATAGAAGTTAATAAAGGACCCAGAAAGTAGGCAGATGGAAGAAACCAAACAAGTAGATGCAATGTTGTTGGACAAGATAAGATTGAGACTGAGAAGGTGCAATTCCTCAGCATTCAGGACCCCTATCCTCCTCCCTTCTCTAAAACTATTGAGAGCAAAGGTCAGGGAGTGGGGGAGCCAGGATGAGAAAAAAATGCTGATACATTGCTACACTTATTATTCCACTCAATGTAACTGCTCTTTCCCATCTCCTTGAATAAGTAGAGCAATGCTTCATCATACATTTAGTGCATGTAAAGGTGTTTAGCATTTGGGCTTTGGCAGGAATACGATATTTAATAATGCTTTCCAGGGCATAGGAGCATAAGAGTCTTTATTAAAATGAGCATATTGACTGAGACGGAGACTTGGCAGCAACTCCGAAATGCTCTCAGCCTTCCAGCTGTACTGGGGAAGCTAAAAGACTGAAGCCCAGTGATCCTGGTTCTGCCATTTTATCACTGGATTCCTTTGGTTAAATCATCACAGCTGGAAAACTGACCAGATGACATTGCAATCTTGCAATCCAGATGCTTGGTTTCATTTCAGTTTTAATGATGGGGAAAAAAATTACTCGTGGAAGGAGACAGCCAGGTTGGTGGTGCCTAGATAAATAAGTAGAGGCTTTAAAAGCAAATATATAGTTTATACGTGAAAGAAACTCCTCCACCTATGAGGCTTCTGCTGCTAACCATCTGTGGATAATTTTCAGGTGGAAAAAGAGCTTAAAGTCTTGAAGGTGCAGCATTTTGTGCTTATTCATATGTCAGGTTTATTAGAATGTTTCTCTTCTGCTGTACACTCTGAGGAACCAGGACTTCAGACTTTCTTTCCCTTTATTTATAAATATAATGTTTTGCTTCCATTAAAAATGTAAGCATCTCAATAAAAATATAAAAGCTACCATAGATAAACATTTTAAATTGTTTCACTGATAAGTAGTAAGGTAGAGAAGAATCTCGCTGGATTAACATTAAAACTGTAAATACCTTACTTTTCTCAATAAAGCTGTCTGTGTTTCATTTATTTAAAAGAACCAACAAACAAACCTATTGTATAAAAATGGATTAAGGATAACAGAAGATGAATCAAAAACATGCAGAATGCTTTTATGTATTAAATTACAGAGATTCCACAGACCCTAGAAAATGCCCTAAAACAAGTCATCTCTGTGAATGTAATTACAAAGTCTCTATGCTTTGGCTGTAGTTTGTAATCTCAATATGTAGCACAAAGAAATACCTCATAATCCTCTTTGGAGGATTCAAGGACGTTGTTCACAATGAAAAGCTACATTTTTATGAACAAGAATTAATGAGTTTCTTGCAATTAAAATCCAGGACACAAGACTGCTGGTCCTGTGGAAGGTTTTTAAATAAAAAAGGAAGGTAAAACCAACGTTATGAAAGAAGAAAAATTTTACAAAGGCAGTTATTTTATAAGATATTAATTTAAATATTAGACAGGGAGGAAAAGTAAAAAATCAATCATCTTTCAAACTTTTCCAGACTTCTAAAATCAAAATTAGGTTTATGATTGAGCAGCAAAATGAGCTATAGCAGCAAAAGATGGATCTGGCCTTTTCTTTAGCTGAAAAATTTGCATTTTAATGTTTGCCTATTTTCTTTAGGTTTTACATTAGTTTTAAAAGTAACATTGAAGAGAAAATGATTTAGTACAAGTTTTCAGCTATTTTAATGCTATTACTTAGTATTCAAAATAGATAGGAATAGAATCTTCACCAAATAGAAGTACCTGCTTCTAAGAGTGAGATAATTAATGCTCTACACATAATGCTTTTTTAACCAATATTGTCTTGAATATTCTGATTTCTTTTTCATGGTAAATATAGTCTGTATATTGGTCATTTGGATGATGTCTTTCAAATTGCTTCCTTTCATAATGAATGAAAATAGTGTCACATTGGAAACAACACAGACAAATTCTAGATATGGCATCACCAGGGAAGATAAAAATTTAAAAAATGCACCAAAACTCCTCCCAGCATTCATTTTTGTCATTAAGTTTTGGGGTATATTGCAAATGCATTGAGAGAAGGAAAGGAAGCTTCCAATTCTTCCTAATGAAGTCAGAACTCTACATTCACAATTTCTTTGTCTAGCAGCAGCTCAAGAAACCTAAGGATTATGAAATATGTATGCAACTATCACAGGATATTGCTTAGAAGACTTGCCAACAGTGTTATCAGCTCCAACTTAGTCCAGATTTTCTTTCCTGGAGTTATAACTGTGTATTATTATTTGTCTTATCATTGTATATAAAGCCTCATTGCCATTATACTAAATTAATTACCTGAATAGGATAATGAAGTGAGGCATTTACTGCTTCTGCTTTCATACTGTATTTTAATTCTTTAGCAAATAATCTAAAAGGACATTCATAAACACTAAGAGACCATGTTCATTGTGAAAAGGAATTTAAACAGAAACAAAGTTGCTGCTATTGGGCTGAGGTACACAAATAAATCACTTAGATTTGAAGGAGAGAGAAGGTAAAATGGTTGGAGAGCAACAGAAGCTTCATTTCACATCTCACTTTTACTGGAATTTGTGTATCATTCCAAACTAAGCACCCATTAGTTGTGAGCCTTAAATTTGAAAAGAAAATCACATAATGGTCATTTTCTGGAGCAGAGTTTACACAGTGGACTTTTGGTAATACTTCTCAAAAGCAATAACGGAGCCGACATCCAGTGAGAAGCTTTCTGTTACTGATGTGCTTTGCACAAGGGTTGCCCAGATATCTTCCCTGTCCTCCCCACAAGACACAGCAGCACAGCTCTCTGCTACAAGCAGCTCCACAGCTTGCCTCTTTCTGCTGTCACCACTGCAGAACTGCTTGGTGCTGGAGGCTCAAGCAACAGTGCAACTACAGTAAAATAGATCTCACTGGTGCTTACTGATCAACTCAGAACTGTGAAATAATGACTCTTTCTGATGGCTCTACTGGCTTAAACTTTTATCCTTGTGTGACAGAACTGCCTCGTGATTGTATGGCCTTACAGCCATGACATTTGCACACCCAACAGCAGTTTTGCTAGCCTTTGGAGCACATTGTTTTGCAAACCATATTGTTGCATTCCTGCCACAAAGAATCAGGTGTCTTCCCTTCTGAAATCTAAAGCTCATCTCAGGAGAACAACAGGAGCAAAACCGAGAGGATAAACAGGCTCAGATGTAATGAAAAGAGGTATTAAACAAATTATAGAAACCACATGTATTTTCTTTGCCAAGTATTTTCTGAAATGTGATTCTTTGTGTAAAAAAATATAAGTAGCATGCAGCAATTTTAATATCCCCAAGGCATATATAATAACAATTAAGAAAATTATTTCAAATGTTGCAAACTGAGGGTAGTGGCCTCTGTCGTCACATACAAGAACTAAAACACAAATCTATACATTAGAAAGTTGGAGTTTTTTCAAGAGAGCTAATTTACCTGATGCATTTAGTGAATATCCTTACATTATGCAAATGTCCTTTAAGAACAAGAATGGGCAACTAGGTGAACAGATGAAGAATCTTGCATATTAAAAATATTACTGCTTGGAAAATGTAAAGCAGCTCATGAAAAATCCCACTTCCTTAGGCTAGTTCTTCTATGTCCAAGATGCATCTTTATCAAATTTCAAACATTTCAGAAAATCTTTAGGGCAAAGTAACTATTTGAACAACCTCAGTGGAATGAGATGCCATTAATGGTTAATACACATGTTCTTTTGGGATAAATGTATTAACGCTTGTTATATCATAGAGATATCAACTTTCAGCCTTGTGAAGTGAAAGTGAAAAAAAAATTATCTAAAACTGAGAAACCATTGACACCATAATGTTCATTACAATCTGTGGTCTTGCTCAGATAATAAGAGACATCTTTTGTTCAGAGACCTGAAAAAAGCCCTTGTATGGTTCAGGCAACAGAACTTGTACAAAACTAGATACTGGGGCTTTGAGACTCTATTAAACGCTTTACAAACCATATTCTCACATCTCTGTTTCAAGCAAACATTAATAAATTGACTGAATCAAGAGGAATTCTAAGAAGTTGGCATACTTGCAATATGTTTTGAAATAATGGCATTCAAACGTACTACACTAGTATACAGTTTTTATTTAACACAATAAAATAAAATTTTCCAGCTGCCATTTTCACAAAGAGCAGGATTTTAGATGCTTCATAGACATAGCCACTTTTTATGGATTTCCAATTGGAAAATTAATTTTGATCTTTCAGTTTCAGGTCAACAAAAGCTCAGCAGACTTTTAAAAGGTTTTGAGGTATCTTTAGAATGACAGTTTTTGATAGCATGCGTGTAAAAGCTACAATATGGGGCAAAATGTGCAAGAAAATAAACCAAAAATTTGAATTTTTTATAACTCACCAAATGATTCCACTCTCCAACTAGTCACCTTTTCCATAACACTGTCATGTGGAGAATGACATTGTCAGGTTTGTAGAAGAAGATAACTAGTGTAAACTGAAGGCATGGTTCCACTCAACTGATTTTACCGAAGAAATTTACTACAGGAATTTCAGTGCAACTGCATGTTCTTACAGCACAGACAAATGAGCAAAAGGTCAGATTTTATACTGATAGCCAGAATCTCTGTACTTTTTCCTCCTTCCAAGCTGATTAAAAGACACCCACAACAGAATTTGCTTTGCTTCTGAACAAGACAACTTTGAATTTCAAACATGCTTATTAAAATGCAAAGTTGTGCAGCAAGGGGATGAGGGAAGAATGAGGATAGGTATCAGAATTACTTGTCTGAGATACTGTAACTAATGATTTAGCATGCTTCTCAAATATTGGATTATAGGTATTCAGTCACTTGTTTTAAAAGAATACAGCTAATGATACCCTCCATGCATTATTATTCATGTGATTTGTACAACAAATACATGCTTTGCCTCTTTGTTTCCTTTCATTTATTTACTTAGAACAATAAAGATGCTAATTAAGTTCATATGTGCTTTTTGGTAACACTGCAATTAATTTCTAGACTAAGGCAATTGAATCAAGACTAGTTCATACAACAGACCTAATATATGTCTCCTAGAGGTCATGTGTGTGTAACTGGATCTCTTTCGAGAACATGATAAAATGTAATATTTGTCATCTCTTTCCAAAAGCTGCTGGACAGTACATGAATTTGCTGCCGAAAGAGCTTGAGGAATTTCAAGCTATTTCTCTGTTCATATCACAGACTTCTGACAAGATGTATTTCCTTTCAAATTTGTGGAAGACTTCTACTTGTTCACACAGTTCTCTCTTCAATAGCATGCAGATGAGTTTTATACCTATAGCCTACGAACATGTAGCAGATGGGATGCTTTGAGTGGTGTCTGATCATTATCACTTTCCTACATTAGTAGCTCTCCCTTTGTTAAGTAGTTTGAGACTACAAATTGAATTCTGTGTCTCGTGGCAGGCAAACAACTTTACCAACATTTGAATTTCTTTTAAATCACATTTCAATATGTCTGTTTTTTGAACAAAATTCCTTAGAGGTTTCTGCCTATTTCATACTGTGTACTATTAGGTTCAGAGAAATAATACAATATAATCAATATAGTGCCATTCATTTTGTAATTTAATTATGTAATTTTGTTTATAATGATGGTTGGCTTGATATTTTATGACCACTGAGGCTGTGTGTGTGATTACTTTGTTGAAAGCTATTGGATCTTATAAAAGCATCAAGACAGTAATAATCATTGAGAGCTGTAATTTAGGGAGGACTAAATGAGCACATTTTGTGTTGCCCTCATGTTCATTAATAGGAATTAAATGACAGGATAATCACAGATTTTCTTTTGTTATTGCGTATTCCATCCACCAGCATTCTTCCTGTGTACACGTCTAATCCAAATAGCCTTTAGATGAAGACTTACAACTCAGGCTTAGTGCTGACTAGCATCTGTCACTGCCCTTTTCACCCATATTTGACAACATTTAGATGATCCTGACTTCAATATTCAAGACAGGTATGAGTTTAAAGCAAATATGCGTTTTGCAGTCCAAATTGGTGTTGGTACATTCATCGCTGTCCTTAAAAGGCTGCAGAACAACAGCTGCTGTTTATTCTTCTGCACAGAAGCCATCAATTCCAGAAACAGAAGGGTCATGGTCATCATTTCCCATGACAGGGAAATCTGACACAATGAAGACATGAAATCACTCTATATGTGCTATTTGGCATGGTATTTAATCATCTTTATTCATAGAAAAAAAGAGGATTGAGCTTCAAAACCACATCCAAATATTTAAGTTACTAATGATGTGCTTCTGGCCATTAGTAAAAGTCCTCACAAGAAGAGACACAAGCAAAGGTGGCATGGCACATCACCTAAGAACTTATATAGGAGCAAATAAAGAGTTACTTACCATTTTGTTCTCTCTGGACTCCAGCAGCAAGCAAATCTGGTTCCCCAAGACTTATATCATTGAGCCTGGCCCCTAGACACTCCATGCAAAGATGTTTGCACCACTCCTCTGCCTCTAGTTCTGGGAAAACAGAAAAAAAAGCTGTTCATGTTGACATTTTACCAAAAAAAGTGTGACGTTAAATCAATACGTTCCTACAAACAAGTTTTATCACCATATGCTTGTGTTGAAACAAGAGTTACTAGGGTAAAATTCCACATGAATTTCTTTGCCTTGATTTATAAACTTTTTAAAAGGGTTTGCACTATTAGGACTGCATATTTCATTCTCAAATTTGAGGATAGGAGGTGGAGTTAAAAACGAAGAGGAATCATGAATTTTCAAGGCAGTATATTTCTGGTAGGGCTTCTTGAAAGAAAAAATGCAATTTAGAAAAACTTTATATATAATAGCTGAAATATTCTTTACTGACTTCTTAAGGTACTTTCTGTTTCTAAAGGTGCTAGAATATTTTTCTAGAAGCAAAGGAAAAATAGTAACAAAACAACATTCAAATGCTAAACTTCCCCCTCTGCCAGAGTGAAAGGCTATGCCTGTCAGGTTAGTCTGAAAAATTAGTTTCTTTAGTTCTGTTCACCTTCTTTTGGTTTCAGAGCAATCTGGACATTAGTTGAAATATTTATATGAAGATTCAAAACCCTCCAGTCCTTTCTGAGTCCTCCATTGCATCCCATTGATTCACATATGAGATGTCCCTATCTGCCAGTGTACCAAGACATAAATTCCACAAGGCATAACTCCCACACACAACACAATATCCTCTCCTTCATTTTCAGCTTCATCCTATCCACTTCCCAAAATTAACATCATGAAATCTCTGTCACTGGTCAAACAAGCATCGTCTCAAGTTGGAGGGAACACAGGAAGAAATCACAGCTAAGAAAAATCATGCCACTGCCCTGACTGTATTTTATTAAAGGATGGGCTTCACCTAAGGGAAACTTCCTGAAGAGCAGGCGCAGCACCAGGCACACACTGATCATCCATGGTCACAGTCAGTCTATATCTGATCATCTTCAGCACTGGGTGACTCCAGTAATCTAGAAATGTTTGTATTGAACTGCCACAGTTTTTTTCAGTCCTATTTTGGGGAACATCCGGGAAATACTTATGTGACAATCTCTCCAATGTAGTGCTGAAATTTGGAGAGAGAAAAATACTGCATACAAGCCTCAAAGAATTTAGTGATGAAGACTCATTGAAATAAGTGAAATTTTTATCCAAGAAAAACACTTCTATGCCTAATCGGTACAGTCCTCAAATTCTTGCCTGGTTAAACATAGATCTCACATGATAGAAACATTTGCTGAACCAGAAAGGGAGACAGGCATGCAGTTCCAGGTATCCAAGAACCTCTGGATACCCTCCGTTGTTCAGCATCTAGAATAATCCAGCAACAGATTGCTCCTGAGTTATTCTGGCTATCAGCTGACTAAATTCCCAGACAGACAGCTCAAATAATGGGGTTTATTTTGGGGTTTTTGAGAGACAAATATGATTGGTGTCAGAAGACATATAAGAATTTGGGGGGCGTCTTCAGAGTGTTGTGAGGAAAATGGTTTCCCTTAACCCTTCCTCCTTTTTTGCATTCTTTGTCTCGGGACACAGATCCCCAAAGCTGGTCTTCTCATAACATCCTCAGCTTCTTTTGTTAAGAGACAGAATATTATGTCAGTAACATCCACATGACATTTAACTTTGTATGTGAGAAGAAAATATTGAGGTAACAGCATACTGTTTTTTCAACACGTTTACAGATACAGCCTCCCTGACGGATTTAAGAAGAGAATAGGTTTATCTTTGGATAGCAGTAAAAATTTACAGCTTTTACAGGAAGCAAGATGAAGTTGTTTAAAAGCCTACTCCCAAAATTATTCTACTCATGCATGAAGAAATTTCCCGTATGTTTTCCCTACCTCTCCCTCAGCCTTTGCCATTTCTCTGGATGTTTGTGAGGTCTTTTGAACCAAAGTCATGCCTTATAAATTGAATTTTTCATGAGAGGGAGATAGATGGCAGAACTGGACCCCAAGACACACTGCCCTATTCTGGCAGCACGTGCATGGGGTGTGGGGGCAGAGCACCAGCACACAGGCAAGAGAAGTTCCACTGAGTTGTCCAATGTCTGCTTCCAACTACAGATAAACACAGGGCAATCAATGGAGAAAGGAAACCGCATAAAGGTGACAGTGCAAATCTAGGCAAGTGCTCCCACACTTCCTTCCTTTGCCTTCTTTTCTGCCTAAATTGTGTCACAGAACAATATATACGCTGACAGAATGCACAGCTCTATTTAGAGCCTGTAATTTTTCCTGGAGTGTGGCCAGGGCATAACATTCTATGTATTTTACCAAATCTGCATTTTGTTACTTTTTTTTCACTGTGCTTGCACCTAGACTGAAAGGGCACACACTGAAAATGCAGAATGAGATGATGGTAAACAAACACTGAACCAACATTTCTACTATTACAAATATCTAAGAAGAAAGTGAAACATATTGGTAATTCCATAAATCCATCTTAACATCAATTTATATTCTAAACAGGACTCATGTAAAAGAAACAAATTCTATTTATATGTATTCTCACATCAAATTTCCAGTAGATATTTTTGGAAACAAACAAATGAATTGTTTGAGGAAGCTGTCTCTTGTGTGCATCTTTAATTTGTCTCCTCAATTCACTTGCCTCTTGCTTCTACAGGAACATCTAGATCTTGAAAGTTTGGATCCAGAAACCACCTTTCAGAGTGTTTGACTCTGGCAGTTTAATTTAAGATGCTGCCTATTTGCTGCCAGACACTGATGATTAGGCCCAGATTAGATGATTCTCCAACTGCCATACAGAAGAAACACATGAGCATTTTAAGATCATGGATATATTTTGCAATGTTTAGGCTGTAACGTGCATTGTACTGCTGTATAACCCAAAATTTCTATCTTACAGGAGTGATTGACTTAATGCTACAGAAAATATAGTTTCAATGCAGAACTGAAATATCTTCCCACAGAACTGTGAGGATTTGTGTCTGCTGTCAGAAGAATCGACATTATCTACAAATGTGTCTGGAAGGTCAAGGGTATGAAGGTAGTGTGTGAGCTAGTTCTGCCTAATGTATCCTGATAGCTATTGCTTACTTACAAGGAATTGCCTTCAATGTTTTCCGTGATGGACATGTGAAATCTTCTTTAGAAGCAGGTGCATTACCTATCAAACCCAAAGCCTTCATTCTCCTTTCACCATGTACCTCTATAAAGAAATTCACCATTCTTTTGTAAAAGGTCTTTGTGTTTCTGGATAACAAATTAAATATTATTTATTATTTTAAAATTTATTTATTATAATTTATGGTACATAAATATGTCATGGCACCAATCTTTAAGAATGACAGGTACCGCATCAGAAATCAGAGATATCTCAGTTTCTTTTTTTTTTTGTTATATGCATATATTGAAACAGATGAAATATTACAGTGGAACCAAGTCATAAAAAACTGTCAGCAAAATTGTTCTCTTTAATGCATGTAGATTAGATTTATTGGTGGTAAATGCTGAGTTTTTAGTCATAACTGGTACTTGCCATTGAAAAATTTATTTTCCTTTTAAGATAACTGAATTCCTGGACTGAATGATAAATTGTAAAGCACGCTTTCACAGCTATAAATAAAATCAAAATACTTGCAATTTTATCTTTACTGTTATTGAATTATAAAATGCTACTATATAAATGTTATGAGGTGAGATGAAATGCAAGGAAATAGGAAACCTTAATTAGGCACTGTTTGTTGCATAAGAAATATTACTGGGAACAAATCTGTAAACTTGTTATTCAACTTATTATTGGCAATGTTTTCCTGCAGTTGAACTGAGCTTCTAGGTCATGCCCGAGGTTATATGTCATTCCCGCTTCAGTTCTCAGGTGATTAAACTGGTGCTCTTCCTAGACTGGCCACTGTATTGCAAATGGGTGATACCACAGGATGTTAAGTGGGTTTGTTGATATAATAACTATGATGAAATAATATTGGCATATCTTGTTAGAAATATGAATTTGTCATAGTAAAAGTGTTACCTACAGGTTAAAAGAGTTCATTATACACAATATACTCTACAGGGAGGGGGTGAGGGAGAGTGATACAGATATATGGACACATTTCAAATCAGTGTCCTTAGAAATCCTGTATAACTCTTTCTATCCGGCCTCTAGATCCTCGAGATCTCTAAGGCTAGAGGTGGGCTTGTTTACAGATCCCTAACTTAGGATGCATTTTGTGTGTGGACTTAACCAAACACCTTCTGAATCCTGATAGCTTCATGTTCTTTCACATTTACCTTCTGTGTTCACACAGCACATTCCTACAGCAGCCTTCCATCTCCCACCACCACAGGTTGCCAGCACAGTCGAACACCTCTAGGCTGAGATCAAGCCTGGAAGAGCTGACTCCTCCTGCTCAGTTCAGTGCCCTCCAGGAGATCCCTTCCATCACTATAAGAAGCAATTAACTGGATTTCTAAAAAAAAGTGCTAAATTTATATGCACCTCTTCAAGACAGACCTCTTCCTCCTCTCATGCAGCCCAAATAAAGTGATGTGATCAAGAATTTAAGTTGGAAATAGCGTACGTACAATATTAGAGGGGGATAACAAACATTGTCCTTGTGTCGATCAAAAAGCCTCACTTTGTGTTTTACCTGATGTCTAACTGTATAAAATTAATGTGTTAGTTTCTTCATTTCTGAAACATTTTTATGTATTTGCTGTACAAATTGTTTAACTCTTCTTCCCTCTAAATGATGTCTATAAGAGGCCCAAATTCAACTATACTTACTCTGAATGAAACTGGAGAATCTTTCCTTTTCAGATTAGTAGGACTTAGACCTGATATTCTTTACCAAGAAAGAAAAATGGTGCTGAAAGATGTGCCAATTTATCTCTTCTAAAAATCACCCAGGCTTAATTAGAAGTTAATAAGAAAAAAAAATTATAGAATTCCCACAGGAGTGATGTGTTATTATAGTGCACCATATAAAATAGATAAAGCAACTTAATTTCTTTTTTTTTTTCCCACCAGCAAATAGCACTATTGCCTGCAGGCATGCAATTTCTTATCAAAATCAATAACACCTTAAAAACATCTATCGTTTATCAGGATAGATATAATCCTTTGATGATTCAAATATAATTTTATTTTATAAATATTTAAATTTGTTATCTAACCATGTGTCTGCTACTTTGGGCACTTTTACTAGAGCACGTCACACACACAAACACAGATACAAATCAAAAGCGATGCGGCTATTTCATATCTTTGCTCAGAGGAACACAGGGATAGTGCTTATTTTGTGTAATATTCTGATTAACACTCGCTATGTTTGAATTAGGCAATTATTTGTGAAGTGGTAGCAAGGAAGCAATGAAGGGGACATACATTCCATTTATAGCAAAAGAACAAAAAAATCAGTCTGTATGTAGTTTAAAACCTGCTTTCAAATATAAAGTAACAGAGATAATGGGAAGTAACTCTGACAGCAACTGGTTTATTAAAATTATTTTTGTATTGGTCAATTATATTTGAAGATTTTTATGACATATGGGACTCATATATGGAATTTTGCTTGTGTTTCAATTACTACTACTTCTAAGGAAACTTTCTGGTATTTTTCTTGAGCTGTGATTTTTGAATATTTCACCTGGATTAAGCTGTCCTGTTATTACTTAAGTGTAAACCATTGAACAAAAGACAAAGGAAAGTCATGAAGGAAAACCACATATACTTTTAAATTATATTAATTTACTGAAAATATTCTATATTTAAACAGTGACAAAATATATTAAAGGAAACCTGAAAATATTGTTTAAAAAAAAAGCTGATGAGTCAAATTCCTAAAAAAGTCTTGTCATTGCCACTTTTTCTAATACTATACTACTTCCAGCTATTAAAATTAATGCATATTTTTGAATATACCATCCGTTTAAAGACATAACCATCTTTCTCGGTATAATTTGAGGACCATAAGTTTTTTTTTTTGCTCAAGGAAAAACTGAATAATGTGATAATCGAGCAAAATTAATAATTGCATAATACAAACACTTACTCTGTAACTTTATCTGTTGGTATATTTTGCTAATGTACTTTTTTTTTTTTTAAGTGAGGGAAGACATAGTCTAAGTACTATAGAAAAAGAATATAGAAAAAGAAACTTTCATTTCCCCACCTTTTGCTATTTTAAACTTGAGTTGGCATAAGGACGGCACTGTTAATTACAAAAATTACTGAAAGACATTTATTAGCTTTTAAAACTGATATTCTGCCACACTTATCTGGAGATACAAGATTAAAGAACGGGTTTCTGATAATTAATTTGATTATGTGCCTGTGTTTGCAAATAGCCAGCCATATATGCTTGCAGTAATTGAGATATATAAAAGCTGACATTTTCCTGAAAATACCCTATTTGTTTCTGCAGGTCTGAGAAAAAGTTTCAGCTTGAATAATCAGCACTCAGCTACCAGTCTGTCTATTGTCCTACCTATAATATAAACAAGTACAATGTTAAGTCAATCCTTCTGAAGGCAATAACAGTATTTAAAAAATTTATCATATTGATGTTACCGTCCATTGAACTATTGCCCCTTAAAGCAGCAAGAAGCAAAGTTTCCAGCATGAACTGCTGCTTGAGAATGTAGTTTTCATAGAGAAACAGAATACAGAAAATTTGTTTGAAAAATAGAGAATGCATTGGAAAATGAAGAAAAATAGCCTACAAGAAAGTAATTTCCTTTGCTCAATACTACTACTAATGCAACTACAGGACATTTGTCTTCCTTTTCTTTTTCTTCACATAAATGGCCATTACTGCTATCAAAAGAAGTGAATATCACCTTAGTCAGTGATTAGTCCTACAGAAATGAACAATGCCATTCCTGGAAGAAAATACTATTTAGTGGATAAATTAGTCCTTGACAGTAGATTTATAGATATTTTTAAAAATTATGTATTATACTTCATGCTGTGGACTAGTGACTCTCATTAAACCAAAGATGTTTATCAAGACTTGTTGCGTCCAACAGATCAACAGTGAGCTGACATCATTACCCAAAAACATGCCTAGCAATATTTCATTCTCAATTCAAACTTTCTTTAAAGGGCAAAGTACAAATTATGAAAACCTGCCTAAACATAGAAGAAACATTTACATTTTGTCTGAAACTAATGCACTAGTTACAAGAATCTGACATGGGAATTATACAGTTCCCCAGGACTGTCAATCCATACCTGTTTCAACAGTTATTAATGTTAAATTGCAATGGCATGAAAGTAAAAGAACCTCAGGCAGCTTGTCTGTAGTGGGAATGACATAAACAGCATCAGTCAAGTGGCCAAACAGGGTCTATCACCAGCAACATAACACAGAGGGGATGCTATCATATCGACTTATGCAGCAACCCCATGATTGGCAGCCAGCAATAGCATTGTTCCGTCTTAAAAATTGGTAGTATTTCATATTTAGTCTACTCCCACAATATTTTTATTCCTCTTGCAAAAGTTACAGGTCCATTTTTTAAATGCATGGGAAATTTAAAACCTTCTGTGTAAATGTAAAGTATGCCTCCCTCCCACTCTCAAGTGTTTAAGTTACAGTCTAGTAGGAGAATCCAGTATCCAAACAAAGTGGTACAAATCCTAAGGCTTATTTCACGTTTTTTTTTTTTAATATATGTTAAATATTCAGTCTTATCTTCAAACTATTTACAAATCTTTTCACTTGAAGAACAGAAATATTGTTAGATAAGACAAATAATTTTAAAAGCATTATTTTCCTTTACAAAATCAAGGTTAAAAGGACTAGTTTCAATACATGGAACAAAAAATACCATTGCCACTATATTTTGTTGCAGTTATGGTTTTGAACATATGGCTTTCACTCCAGCCATTTCAATATCTTCTCCATTAAATCTGTAGGTGTAGACAATGACTACCATACCAGGTTGTCTTTGCAATCTCCCTTTCTTCTTTTCTGTGGCTAAACATGCTTAATTAAAGCAAGACTTCAAGCTATGAACATTTAGATTAATTAAATGTTGTGCCATTTTGGTTGAGCACAGAGGACAGTGTTAGTGTTGCCCTCTTCTGAAGCAAAGAGGCTAGGAAACCCTTCCTGCATGGTATTATACATGACTTTCAAAATATTAAACCTCTGAAAGAATACATTTTTTCTTTCTTTGTTTCCATTGTCCAATAAATGCAGCATTTCTTTCCAAACTCTAAAACTAGTGTTTTGAAGATATGAGTCCTTGCTACTACGAGAGTTGAGACGAAGATTTTTATGGTATTGGAAGTGTAAGGAAACTCATTCAAAGCAATTATGGAGGACTTCTGACTGAAATCATCTGTGAGATCATAATACAGTATGTGTTCTAGTTGAATTTCAGTTGCATAAAACTCTAAGGCAGAACAAAGTATTAGCTAGAAATGACTCTCTGTCTTCTGCTTTCTCTTGGTGGCTTTTAACGTGGTGCTACTGCAAAGAAATAAATCTTAAAAGTTCATAGTCTAGAGTTAGTATCTAAGGAAATATAATCAGAAAAGTCTTTCTCAAATTTCACATCTACAGAATTTAAACCAAAAGGGGATATTTTTTCATTATCAATTTCTTACTCTCATTTAAAACCTGTATCTTTTATTCCCAGTATAAAGTGGATTTCTATATTTGATACATGTAAACACTATTTAAATTAGAAAATGTTTTGTGAAAAGAGACATTTGAATGTCTATGAAAATAGCTACTTTACAATCAGGCAAAACCTCCTGTAAATAACAGTCTCCTAAAAAATTATATCAAAAAGATGACATTTTAGTTCTGTGTTTTAATACACACTACAGTTATCTCTACAACATGATCAATAAGTAAGAGACACATATGACTACCCAAGAAGAGGCAGTTGCTTGAAGCTGAAATTCATAATCCATACTTTCATTAAGTTAATAGGACTATTTTTCTTTTCCTTTTTTAATTCAGTAGACTTCTAAGATTTGAAACAGCCGAACTATGCCCTTTGATGAACCAGGAAAAGAGCAAATATATCCATCTCCAATTATGAGTGATTTTCCTCCAAGAAAATAAGTCTTGATGAATGCAATCTTACAGAACATACCAAGATTAAATCATTGGAAACTTCAAGAACTGTGCCGAAACAGCTTAAGGCATGTTAGCTGGAGACTCACTGATGAAAGATTGCTTTATTTCAAATCTTTCATCTTTATTTAAGGGTAAACAACTCATCATGAAAGTATAAAGAATGTTTAAATTTAATATTTTGAACCATATAAAGCAAGAACTGCAGCAAAAGACTAGGATTTAGGTTTGTAAATCAGAGGTGCTGATTACAGTGAGAAACAGTATCTACAGAAGATGTATCTGTAATTTATGCACACTGGTGATCAATTGTCCACTAACAGTTACTTGTGGGCTCAATTTTAGGCACACACTAAAAGGGCGGGAAAGGTGAGGGG
>WBMZ01001500.1:0-179541 GCA_013400975.1 Atrichornis clamosus
GTCTTTTAAACTAAGACAAATGTATAGAATATCTACTGTAATAGGATCTGAGCAAAGACTGAGTTTCCTCAGTAACTGTGAATAACTGGCGTAGCAATGATTACAAGAGGTGAGTTTTGTAGGTTTTTGAAAATAAAAATGGCACAACACTCAAAGAAGACAATTTTTTAATTCAGCTATGACAATTGCTATATTGATTTCTCATAAGGTAAAAAATTCAAGAAAATCAAAACCTATCTGTGTAACACTGCCAAAACAGAAAGAATTATAGCACACTTTCTTAATTTTGTCCAAATATTGGTGATCCAAACAAATCACCAATGACCTTGAAAAGCACGCTTTCCCCTTAAATGTATTGATCATACATGTTGCAGTTATGGAGGAGATAACAGACAACAAACAGACAAACAGGCATCTTCTGTCTTATTTAATTCAGATTATTTTTGTCTTCCACATAGCAGTGTTAAAAACACCAGTGTTCTTTAAGTATCTAACATAAAATGATTTAGAAATTTTATTGTCCTGCACTATTAATGGAAAAGGCAAGAAGATCCCACAAGAGTTTTAAAAACCCTTCCTTACCAGTGAACATCATTGTTCGAGTGAGTATGAATTATGTTCTTTGAAATACCAGAACTGAAATCAGTGTTATTGCTCTTGTGTGTTTGAATTCAAAGGCATCTTTCACTGTCTTGAATCTTCTATTTAAAAACATTAATTCTACGTCCCTAAAGGGAAATTTATATTTTATTTTGTGCTATCTGGATCCAAATTATTTAATAGTAGTTCTGATCTGACTTTCTGATAAGGTTAAAACACTGCTGATATAAAAGAACAAAGTATTTTGTATCCTGCTACATTCTATTAAGTCTGATTGTGTCATGATACTGAAAGTTGCATTTCATCTAATGCTCTCTGGTATGCAGATCAGTTTCAGTACTGTGTAACTATAACAAAGAAATTAGGGAGTTTAACATGTCACTTTTTTGACTCTTAATGACTCTAAACTTCCCCAATATTTTTTAACTTTCTTTCTGTATTCATATGATATCAAATAATTTAAAACTATTTACATTGAGTTCACAAAGAAGTTTTTTAAAATGGTAGACTATCTTTTTGTTTTATTTTGTTTTAACATGTATATATTAACAAAACATAAATGAAAGCAAAGACATGGACACCTGAAATAAATTACAAAGAATTATACATTTGTTAAATTGGTAAAAATGGAACTCTTTATCCTTTTTTCCCTCAGAATCCTTAAAAATGCCTCAGAGAAAGTGGTAGGAGGATAACAAACTCAGACATTTGTCCTTTATTAGTTTATTTAGGATGCTAAACTCATTCCACTATAGTAGAGTTGGCCCTAGATTACAAGTCTTAGAATTCAGATGTCTGCTCTACTGCAAACCTCCTGAATATGCCTCAGCAGACTTTTCAAAATGCCATTGCTAGATTCTTTCTTTTCTCCCATCACTCCTCACCTATTAAACAAGTTCAAATTAAAGAAATATATGGTAAACTTTTCAAATCAGTTAGTTCCTCCTGTTATCAAAATGCTCCCAGGCATAGCACAGTAAGATGATAAGCATTACAGGAAACAGCAAAAGCTGCCACTAACAAGCACTAGACTTGACTTATATACAATAAGGCAAGCAAGCCCCATGGCAAGCAGAGGAGGCTGGCAGCTAATAGCTGAATAGTTACAGCAGCTATAAATTCAGCCTAGCACACTGAAATCTGTCATTATCACAAACCCTTCAAGACTCACACTGGGTGCCAAAAAGGACTGTTGCAGATTAACCCTAGTAGGCAGCTCAGCACCACACAGCCACTTGCTCACTTCCCTCACAATGTATTGGGGAAAAGACTCAGGATGGTGAAGGTTGAGATAAGTACAGTTTAAAGGATTAAGAAAGAGCTGTGCATGAAAGCAAAACAAAGTAAGGAATTCATTCACTGCTTACCATTGCCAGGCAGGCATCAGCCATTTTAAGGAAAGTAAATTCACCACATGTAGCAGTGACAAACAGATTTGGGCATCAGATATTGCTGCTCAGAACATCACCTCCTTCCTCCTTTTTTCACACATCTTTTATTGTTGAGAATGACATAATATGGTATGGGGTATCCCTTTGGTCAATTTAGTTCAGCTGACTCCCTCCAATTATGTCCCCTCCCAGCTTCTCATACATGCCCAGACTACCCACTGGCTGGAAAGCATGAGTAGGTGAAAAGTCCTTGACTTAAAGTGAGCACTGTTCAACAACGACTAAAACATCAGTGTGCTATCAACACTCTCTTGGTCACAAATCAAAAACAGCACTGTACAAGCTGCAATGAATAAAACTAGCTGCATTCCAGATCAAACTGGTAAAATAATTTATTAACTTCCTGTCGTTATTTCATGTTAATTTTTGATATCACAATATGTGAAATAATTTATTAACATAGATTATAAAATAATGCTAGATTTGTATTTGCAAAACCATGTAAAAAATTAATTACATTAAGCTGTTTAAATTCCTTTTAAGGACTTGGTGTCTCCAAGAGAAATAGCTATTTGTATGATCTTCATAGCAGACTGGGAAACTTAATTGTATTTTGTCAGTAAATGTGGTTCTGAAAAGTTACATTGGGTATTCAACTTGAATTATTTTGAACGTTTCTGTATGCACATCTTTGAAGTAATTTTTTAACTGTAAATGGAATTATAATGGATAGTTCAGCTAATGCAAGTGAGGTTTAGAAATTTAATGTAGTATAAGCTGGAATTAAATAAGAGTTTCTACATGTTATCTTGGCTTGTTTTTCTACTTTTTCCCTCTCAGAATTTGATTGATACAGTGGCTCTCAGCTTAAACCTTACACTGAAATATCCTCTTAGACAAAAGCAAAGCTTTATTATTAGCCATTCTTACAACATGTTATGAGAAGAATGGGGATTTTAGGTACCAATGTATCAATGTAAATAGTATTTGTGAAAACTACAGTGCAGTAATGCTCCAAGTACCCAGATGGAGGTTATGGAGTATTCTTATGTAATCTTTTCAGTAACACTTGAGACATCATATGAAGTTTTAACAGATACACTATATGTAGTTAAATTGCTAACACGAATCATTGACACCAAAGGTAAATTCACAGGAGATAGTTTTAGAATGTCTGCCCAGTAAAATCTATAACTCTAACTTGTATTTTATACTACTTTTTACAAGAGAGAGCAAGAGAATGGAAATAGAATCTATTATAGTGTGGAGAGGACAAAAATAATGAGCTTCATGTAGGTCTTACAATTGTAGACTCATAGAATAGTTTGGGTTGAAAGGGACCTTTAAAAACTGTGTAGTTCCAACCTTCTTTCATATTCAGGGATACCTTCCACTAGATCAAGTTGCTCAAAGTCCCATCCAACTTGGCCTTGAATATTTCTAGTGATGGGGAATCCATAACTTCTCTGGATAACCCGTTCCAGTGCCTCACTACCCTTTTAGTTTTAATCTGTTAGCTTTTGTTCTGCCACTGGCAGCCTTCATAAAAACAGAAAAAATAAATCATCATCTTTCTTATTATTTACCTTTAAATACTGAAAGGCCAAAATAAGGTCTCCTCAGAGCCTTCTCCACTCCAGGGTAAAAAACCCCAACCTGCTCAGGCTTTCCTCACAGGAGAGGTATTCCATCCTTCTGATCATTTTCATGGCCTTCCTATGGGTCCACTTTAACAGATCTAAGTTTTTATGTCCTGCCTACCCCAATGTCGGATGCAGCATTCCAAGTGACAACTCATTGAACAGAGTAGAGGGAAATAATTCCTTCCCTCAACTGGCTGTTATGATTCTTTTCACGCAGCTAAAGATATGATTGGCTTTCTGGCCTACAAGTGTTCATTGTCAGCTGATATGCAATTTTACATCTACCCATTTCCCCAAGTCCTTCTCAGCAGGTCTGCTTCCAATCCATCCATCCCCCAATCTGTCCTGATATTGGGGATTACCCCAACCCAGAGAAAGGGCCTTGCTTTTGGCCTTGTTGAACTTCATGAAGTTCACATCATACCACTCCTTAAGTCAGTCAAGATTCGCTCTAGATAAAATTTCTTCCTTCTAGCATATCAATTGCGTTACTCAGCTTGGTGTCATCCAAACTCTTGTTGAGCCTGTATTTAATCCCATTATGTCATTGATGAATATATTCAAAAGTATCAGTCCCAGTACAGTCTCCTGAGGGTCCCCACTTGCTG
This sequence comes from Atrichornis clamosus, assembly GCA_013400975.1. Lineage (NCBI taxonomy): Eukaryota > Metazoa > Chordata > Aves > Passeriformes > Menuridae > Atrichornis > Atrichornis clamosus. The sequence continues at coordinate 4,243 of WBMZ01001500.1, forward strand.
TTGATCTCCATTTGGACACAGAGCCATGAACTGCATTGGATGCAGCCATTCAGCCAGCACCATCCATTAAGAAGTCCATCCATCAAGAAGTCCATCCATCAAACTCATAGCAATAAGGATGTTGTGTGAGACTGTGTCAAAACCTTACCAAAGTCAAGAGCAAGAAATATACTTGTGATGTTTTCTGTTCTATTCCATTCCATTATAATTCTATTCTATTTCTATTGTGCCTTTATTGTAAATTGGAACAATGTTGACTAGCTTTCAATCAGAGGAGATGTCCCCATCTTTCTAAGACCATTAGTAAATTGTTAGGAGGTCCTGCCATAACACTGACTGGCTCATTCAGTACTTTGGGACGAAATCCATAAGGCTCCATTGACTTGTGACATTCAACTAATAGAGCTGGCCCCTTAAATTTCTGTGTCCACAAATGGAAAATCACTGTTCCTGCAGTCGTGGTCCTCCAACTCAAAGGAACAGACAGTTCAAGATCTATGATATGTATTAAAGACTGAGACAAAAAAAAAAAAATCATTGAATGCCTTCACTTTTTCTGCATTCCTATTTGCCAGTGGACCATCCTCATCAATTGAATTTTGTCCAATGCTTCCCTTGGGTCTCGTCTTTTTATTAATAAACTTAAAAATCCTTCTTTCTTGTCTTGCACAGCAATAGATACTTTCAATTCTAGTTGAGTTTTGGCCTTTTATGTCTTGTTCCTACATGTGCAAACAACAGCCCTGTAATCTTGAAAAGCCTGACCTTGCTTCTAGATATCATCGAATCTCTTTTTCTCCTGAATTCAAAGGAGGCTCCGTGTTCAGCCAAGCTGGTATTCTGCCCACTTGCTTGGCTTGCACAATGGGATTGCCTGCTCCTGTTCTTTTAAATGGTGGTTCTTCAAAACTGACCATCACTCTTGAACCACTAAGTCCTCAATAGCAGATTACCAGGGGATACTGCTGCAGATTCTTGGACAACCCTGCCTGGGTGCTCACAAGTAAGTGGCTGGGAGCGCACAAAAGACATTTTACCAGTTGCACTACTGAAATGCAGTGAAATCACGGTCAACGCTGAGAAATTCCTCCCTTTTGCCTTCCCTCACCACCGAGACAGTGTTGGAAAGCACTCCCTGCAGTAGGTTGCTCTTTGCTCATGCGTTTCATGATGTAAATGAAAACAATTGCTCATCACCAACAGACCAATGCACAGACAGTCCCTGAAATGTGTCCATCCCATCAATCTCACTACTAGACTTATTGCTGAGCATGGTACCATATGATATGGAACACCCCTTGGGTCAGATGAGGCCCGCTGTGCCCCCTCCCAGTTCCTTGTGCACACCCAGCCTACTTGCTGGTGGGGTAGAGTGAGATGCAGAAAAGGTGTTGACTCTGTGTCAGCACTGCTCGGCAATTGCTATAACACTGTGCTGTCAAGAGTGTTCCTGCACACATACAAAACACAGCCCCATACTAGCTGTTTTGAAAAAAATAAATTCTATCCCAGCCAAAACCTGTACAGAGGGACAGTATGAAAAGCCTTACTAAAATACAGAAAGGCTGCAAACACCACCTTCCCTTCACCCACTGGTGGGTAGCCTTACAATAGATTCTTGTAATTTTTTTTTGTCTCATCTATTTGGTAGTGAAGGTAGTGTCAAATAGATGAGACAAAATAGATGAGAGTGTCAAATAGTGCATGATTTATAGAATAGCTTAAACTTATATGAAGAGAAGTGCATGAAGAACCCTCTTGTAAACATGAAAGAATGACAGAGGCCTTTTAGAAAGAGAGTACTGTATTGTAAAGTCACACACATGAAGTTAATATAAAAAACTGTAACAAGAACAAAACCACAAAATCCACAGATTTAACTGGAAATATCATCAAACACACAAATATAAAAGTATAAGTTAAAGTTTGCTGTAAATATCTATAGAGATTTTTTTGTCCTACCTTTGAATTCATGATGTAGATAATTTTTGGTTACATTAATGTACTGAATGAAACATTGTCTTGGATGATGAGGTTGTGATGTCTTCTTTTCTGCACAATTGAACTGATTCTGTCACTTTTACTTCCTCTAAATTGTTAAGACTTAAATGAAATCTGCTCTTTTCAGACATAAGTATCACAGTCTAGATAACTAATAAAAATTGACCTCAATAACATGTTTTAAATGTCTTTTAAAAAGTTATATTCACCTTGTTTTCTGAAATTTTACAGTATAAGAAATACATTTAGACTGCTCATCTGAGAGGTCATGTAATGTGATTTATTTAGCTACAGATTTTAATAAATCTGACTAATATTTCAATTTAGGACTGAGGAAAAAAGTCCTGTTTTCCATGCTGACTTGGTGTATCCTATCTTTTTTTTTGGCTACATTAAATGTAGGTGTCTATATAAGATAATAGCTAATCCTCTCTCCTTTCCATCCGTAGTTAATCCTTTATGGCACTTATCCAATTAACATTCCCCCTCCCTCCTCTTCTTTTTGAATAATCAGACATTGTATTCAAATTACTTATATTTATTGATACTGTTGTGAAGCAGTTGATACACCCTCAAACTTTTGACAGCTCAAAGAAAAAGATAACACATTTCTGTTTCAATAGTTACTTGTGAATATTTGAAGTCATGTTATTTAGACAATAATTCATTTTATTTTAGTCTGTATTTTTGACAAAGAAGCTTGTGTTCACTGCGTTTGATGAGTGTCAAAATCTAAAGTCTTACCTGCTCTTCAGATGTATAAAGATCACAATAGTGAGTTAGTAGGATTCTGCAATACACAAGGACATAGAAACCTTATCCTCTAAATTTCTCTACTATATTATAGATTACCACAAATACTGCATGAATCACCACTACCAAGTAAATTGTCACAAAAATCACTACTAGCAAATATACCTATGATTAATAAACTGAGTATGCATATCTCAAACTATTAGAAATTACCATCAGCATTCATTGATATAGTATAAATTAAAAGTATGTCAACAGTTGACAATAGCAATAATCAATCGTGTAACAACAATCAATAACAGCAACAGGCAAGTAGACATATCCCCTCACATAAACTTATAATTACTGAAGCAACTTACCAACAATATAACAGCAGGTATAATAGATTACTAACTGTTAGATAAATTTCAGAAGAGGAAAAACAATCCCAAAGGGAAGGACAAAATGATCCCAGAGGGGAAACCAAATGAACCCCAAAAGTAGGGTATAACAAGATTACGGACAGAATCTCAATTCAATGATGATCTGTGTCTCAATGTCTGGAGTCCGACAGGAGTTCTCACTGGAAGTCCAAGATTTCATAGAAAGTTAATGTGGAGAATTCAACCTGTTTGAGAAAGGAAGAGTAGGTGTAGCATGGGGAGTTCTCAGAGAGAGAGGCTTCATTTTGGATAAAAATAAATGCCTTGTTAAAACACAGATATATAAGAAGGCATAGGACATACTACTTAGAGCAGACAATTGATGCTTTTAATTTGGAATTCTTTAACCTGTAACAGCCAAGGGATGATGGCATTTTCAGTTATTTCAGAGTAATTTTATTTTTACAGACAGTTTTCCACCTTTTCAGACAATAAGTTGCTGTCACAGTGCCTTGTTTTCATGCTTGTCAGTGGTATCTCAGGATGTGTCAAATGTCTATGTACCCAGCTGTACTTCAAGGACGTTTATCATTCCTAAGCCTAGTTCCCAGACTGTCAGTTTCAGCCTGTGAGTCCTTTCTCTGCCAGTCCTTTCTATGTCAGTTCTTTTCAATAGTCATGTTCTTTTGCTCAGAAAGTTTCTCCTTCTAACCAGGCAACCTCTATAGCTGCTCTCATCAACGATGAGGCCAAATCCACTAAAATAATGACTGAAGAAATAGCTTTCCTTGAATTCAAGACATGTAGACCTGGGGTTTCACAAAAGCTCTTTGACTTTTATGAGAACAAATTTACAAGTGTGTCATATATCAGTATATGAAGGATGGCCTCAGATAACTTTTGATTTTAACATATTCTTTTCAGAATGCGTAATGATGCCCACTAGAAGAGGGAAGTGTGGAAAATGACTGGTGACCTGCTGATAACCTGTGAAATTTAGAACACCTCTATTGTGCTTATGTTGATTTTTGTTTTTAAGGGAGACTATTTGTTTACATTTTATTTTATTTGTAAGATTTATATTTTAAAAACCTGACAATGGGTAGCCTGGTGACTGTGTATAACAAAACACAAATTTATTAAGTATGGTAGAAAGATATCTGTTTTCTTCCATCTTGCTTGTTCTCTCTGTTATCAGGGATTCTTTCAGAAGGAGAAAGCGATTGTGGATCTTTCATTTCCTTCTGCCCCATGTGAAAACGAATTAAACACTCTTGTTGGCTGACTGCTGTCTCTAAGCCACAAGTACACAATTTGGGCCTTAGTCCTTTCAGATTCCTTTCTTTGTGATTCATTGTTGTCCCCAGGTGCCATTGCTGACACTGACTTGCCTGTGGCTATACATTCCTCATACATATAGTTTGACACACAAACTATTGTCTGTCACAGGCTTGTTCTTCACTAACATTGACTACAGTTTGTCTTGTTGGAAAGGTACAATGTACCTTCAGCTTCCTTTTACAATTCTGTGCAGTCTTCAGCAGCATTTTTGTATTTTCTCTTGTTTAGTAAGAATTAAGTTTACGAAACCCAAAATATCTCTAAGATGTACATGTAGATAAAGTACATAACAACATAAAAATGGAAAGTTTCTCTTGTTTAGTAAGAATTAAGTTTACGAAACCCAAAATATCTCTAAGATGTACATGTAGATAAAGTACATAACAACATAAAAATGGAAAGTTTCTCTTGTTTAGTAAGAATTAAGTTTACGAAACCCAAAATATCTCTAAGATGTACATGTAGATAAAGTACATAACAACATAAAAATGGAAAGTTTTTTTTAGAGTCTATTGACAGTAGAATTTCATTTTTTTCCAGAAAATTATTATGAAGCAGAACCCAGATGTATAATTTGTGTCAATATTATTAATGCAACTTGACTAGATATGAGTTTGCAAATGTACAGACTGTGCAAATGTACAGTGTTAAGATAGTGAGATAATATTTTCAAATTTAACCTGTTTGGTTAAAAGTTAAGACTACTAACTTGTGAACTTGATCCTTGCTAACATATTATCAATATAGGAAAAAAGAAATAAAAGGAAGACTTTCCTAGCAGAGACAGTCACACAAGAGGTTACTAAGAATTTTTAGAAGGAATTGGTATTATATGAGAAATTATATGGTAGCAAGATGATACCAAAAAATCGAATTTTATAAAAATAAATTGCATTTCAACCTTCATTTCATGCTGTGTGCTAGGCTTCCTATTAGTCTGGAATAGAAGTATAAAGCTAGTTCATAATTTTTTTTTTTAAATAAACATAATATTGTTTACATATTTCACTGTATCATATCACTTCAGTAGGATTCTTACACTTTTTTGTTTGTTTTATTTCAATCTGGAAAAAGCTATAAAATTCAGAAGAAGTAGGTATTTATTACATTTAGAAATTGTCAAATCTGGTAAAGGGTTTGTTGGAATTCTCAGCTGCCCTCTCAATTATTTCCTGGTATATTATTAAACTTTCTTGGAGTGACATTAATATTATAATAGAAACAGTGTGTCTTTTCACTCACCAGCAAATGAGCTTGTATACAAGAGAGTCCTTGACAATATTTTCTTTTCATTACCAATTGCTAATTAGTCCACTGAACCTGTCTATGCTGTTGTCATGCTTGAGTGCCCTTGAAAAGATCAAGTAGCAAGCATATATGTTTGATGTCTAATAATTAGGTAATGTTGTACTCACTTGGAATAATGTCTGGAAACACATCGTTTTTTATTATTCTGAAAGTGTTAGAGGTACTGAGTCTAAATACACCTGATTTTTTGGTAAGTTGATTTCAATTAGGCTGTAGTTGAAAGGATGTCTTGCAGAAGCTGGCAAAACTAACCGTTGTTGTATGGGAAAAGGGTGAGGGAAATATTGTCTCCAACCAGAAGCAGAATAGCTGATGTAAGGCTTCCTAACTTTAGCTTTACTAAGACAATATAATAGGTTTCTTGTTTCTCATGCAGATGTCTCTTTTTCTGGCTGTCACTTCTTCCTCTGTATTTTCCTTGGTTGAAACTTCAAAATGAAGTTGCAAAGCATCAAATAAAAAGACACACCTACTTGTAATGATCACTTCTAGACCTTCCTCTCATGTTCATAAGCTCGCATCATCTCTTTTCTCCTATATTATTTCTCCTACTGCTTTTACTTTCCACGTTTATTTTAGTTGGTTCCATTCTTTTTTCTCCTCATTCTCTCTGTTCACACCATACAAGTACATATATGATCAGCATTGTTCCTATTGGCAGTGTATAATTTTAGTCATCCCTTCAGTGGACAGCTCTGTTTCTAGTCTACATATGTAGACTGTACGTTGTTTGAGCAGTGTGATCTACATACACTATGTGTATAGAGTGTCTAGGACAACAGAATCACACTTTTATTATTTATTAAATCTCTTTGCTAATGTGATTTAATATTAATAAAACATATATATTCAAATAAAAACATAGTCAAGAACAGATACAAGCATTAGTAATCACACATACAGATAATTCAATCAAATAAAATTTAGAAATTATGAAACCTTGAACCTGATTCAGCACTGATAATTTAGTAAATCTTCAATTACCTGTAGTGTAGGTGTTGCATCTAGGAGTAGGTCTTAGTGATGGACTTGGCAGTGCTATATTATCAGTTAGACTCAATGATCTTCAAGGTCTTTTCCAACCTAAATAATCCTATGATTCTATCTTTAGTTACTTTACCCCTTGAAGTGAAAGAATTGTGGAAGTCAGAAAAATATGACTGTAACCTTAGATTGAACCCAAAGGAACATTGCCAAAACAGACAGTGCACATTTATGAAAGGAACAAGTAAAAAAACCTCAAGAAAATGTTCTTATAGATTAGTGCCACCTGTATTTCAGGAAGGTATTAATGAATCTGTTATTGTGTTTTGGACTCAAGCTTATGCTTCTGATTTACATTCCATCTTTGCTGACTACTTTTCTTCATAAAGCTACTCCAAATACTCTGCAATGTATTTTTCCTTTCATAATGTATTAATTTTAGATTTTAAAAGTTTTTTTTTTTTTACAGAATGATAATAATTATTTTTGTCTAAATTTATTTATATTGTACTATTTTAATTTTGGGATATACCTGGGAGACCTTACTGCAACCTTTCAACAAAAGGGGGTTTTTAATTGAGATGGTGACATGATCTTTAGGTAGAACCTGTAGTGGTAAGACAAGGGTTGATGGATTTACACTAAAAGAGGACAAGTTCAAATGAACTGTAAGGAAGAAATTTTTTTCCAGTGAAACTCTGGAACAGGTTGCCCAGAGAGATCATACATGTCCTGTTTCTGGAAGCGTCCAAGGTCACATTGGACAGGGCTCTGAGCAATCTGATCTAGTTGATGTCCCTGCTCATTGCAGGGGGTTGAACTGCAAATCTGCCTTTCTACTTAAACCATTCTATGATTCCAAGTAAAGTTTGTGGAAAAATCAGAAATCCCAAACTAGCTGGCAACTAATTCTTAGAGTTTAATATATCATATATTATATAGTATGTAGGATACATATATCTTACATAGTAAAATATATGACACATTACATATTATGTATTATTTATTATTTGCTTATGTTCACTTCAGATAATCCATTTCTATTCATGTATGAGTAAAGGCAAAAAGTTTTTTTTTGTTGTGCATAGCTCTGAATAAAGATGATCTGATGCTCATGACACTTGTACAGAGATGCACTTAAAGGACTGAAATGAAGTTAGTATGAACTCTGCTTCTGCAAAATATTTTTAAAATGTGTTCATTGCCATTTTTGTACATGGTTACAGATAACTTGTGCATCTTCTGCACTGTTGTTTTATTTGGATGATCAATATATTAACCACAAGTCTTGTGTTGTGTGGGTAGAATTTTTTCATAATTCATAGTTAAGCACTTAAGCAAAAAAATCCACAAATCTGCAGGTTGTAAATACGCTTTTCTTACAATAGAGGTAACTAACAGTCAACAACCTTTGCAAGTATTTATGGAAGATATCGTGTTGTAGAACCCTGTGAAGCAGTAGCAGCTAGGGGCTTGATCAAGTATATGTGGAAATCCATGGTATCTTACCTTCACTAGAATGACTTTATCACTCTCTCCTAACTGAATTGATTTTAAGTCTGAGAGCTGAATTGAGGACACAAACTCCATCAGTTTTATCTTTCAGCAGGTAGACTGCCTTTGCCTGTGGAAAAATAACTGTTTGCAGATCTGATAAGTACTAAAACCTCTCCTTATCTTAGGTTACCAGCAAGTCATAAAACTAGCATAATTTGTCTTATTTCTTGTACCAAATAAATACAATGAATCAGTATGAATCCCTGAAAAAAAAATCGAGGCATATTAAAATTCTCTGATAAATAAATCATAGACCATATATTGTGTTTGTAAATAAGAAACAGGATGTTAGATGAAAGGGGTTTAAGTAAATAAAAGGGTCACCTCAATTTTAGCAAAGTCATTAAAGAATGATATGATCAGGAACACAAATTTCACACCTAGAGGATGCATCCTGTGGTCTTTAATCTATGCATCAGAAAAATATTAGAAATTCATGTTCGCATAGGTACTCAACACTGTGAAACACCTTTCATGATAGCTTTGAGGCTGAATATTTTATTTTTTTCTACTGGTAGACAGATAAACTAATATGGAATTAATGGGATAACCCTGGAATAAACGATCCAGTTCTAATGTCTGCACTTCAGAAACAGATACTGAAAAACTGAGTTAGAAGGCAGCTACAAAAATATTCTTAGAAATCAGGTCCCCGAGTGCACAGATGAGCCTTGATATTCAGGGGAGGCTGTTAGCCCTAGTTAGCTATTAGCCCTAGTTCGCCTCCCCTGAACACGGCTCTAAACACACACATATTCATCCATACACATACTCCCGTCCCTGCGCTCAGAGGCTTGAGTTCAGCTCAGGTCTGAATATCATGTCCCTGCCTGAGCACTGACGTGCTGACTGCACTCCCCAGACTGACCTTCAGCCTCACTCAGCACGTCCCATTTGCCCGGCGCTGGCTGTGCCGTGCCCGGGTGCGCTGCTGTGCCCACCCTGCTCTGCTCTGCTCCCCTCTCAGCGGGGCACTGCACTGCCTGCCCTGGGCCACCCTCCCATCCTTGCACTCCTCCCTCAGGAGCAGCCCCGTTACTGCTGCTCGCTGACAGCTATTACTTTATTATTTGAGACAAATAAATATATTATTTCTGTATCAAACTAGAAGGAACATGACTATTACCTAAATGGAGAGACATTTTTCATTTTATTAGATATGTTCACTAGGGTAAAAAAATATATATAAGTTCAGATTACATACTGTATCTTTTTTAAACTCCAATTTTTTTTTTGTATTTTTGTGATTATTGAGCTAGTCATAGGAACCGCATGCAAAATCATTATCCGTTATCACTTAAAATTCTGAAAGCCCTGTGTAAAGATATGTGGTCGCTCAAGATTACTGATTTGAGTGTGTAACCTCACTAAATCCTGTAGTGTTTCTTGGTCAGGATCAAACTAAATAGCTGTCATACTCTTCTCCAGCCTCATAAAACCTATTAAATAGCTTTTATCATGTAAGTAGTGTGGAAACTAAAATGACAAATATGACTTAATCTGTCTATTCAAGGATAAGTGTGAAAGTTAGTAATAAAACACAGAAATGTCATTCTCCTATCTTATACATTTGTCCAGGGATTAGATAAAGCTTTGATGACTATGTAGAAATTGTGAAAGTGATTATAATGTAAATATGACAAAATCAACAGTCATTCTAAGGTGAACAGCATGAAATCAAGATCAACAGAGATAGGCCAGAATGCTGCTCTTTTTGCATTTGAATGAGACAGGAACTTAAACTTGTATTTCATTTCATATAAAATGCTTAATCGTACATAATTTAGCATGTCTGACACTAAGTACACAGGCATTAGAAGTGTTCTGTCTTGAGTAAAGAGTTTGCCCAGGGTAGTTCAGAAGTTATTCCATATGTCTTTGTGAATAAGATTTAGTGCTGATTTGGCTACATTTACTATCCTTTTAATGTTTTAGTGATCTTAGTAAATTCAAGACTTCCAGATATAAAACATACAGACAACATTTAAAATGCAATTCTAAAAGATGACAATAAAGCAAATAATTTTATTTTCCTAGAGTGCCTGTACACACAAGAGTGTCACCCATTTCTCACTTTTCAGTATCAGGTTCTTCTTCTACTGGAAAAAAAAAATAATCTCTAATATGCAAAGTACCAAGCAGCAACAACCCAAACACTTTGGCTCAGAATCTACCTGTTTATATGTATCTCTGTTCTTTCTCCTTCATTGCCCAAGTTTGCATGCTTCCACTCTGCCACGTGTAGTAAATGTACCAAAAATCCTCATGTAATTTTTTTTTAAGTGGAATTTCACTTTCAATTCAACAAAATATAAAAAAAAAGCATACCCTTTGCATTTAATGGCAAAAAAGACTCAGACAGAAACCATCTATGTTCTTCTGTCCTAGTTAGGGCAAAAGATGGTCTATTTCTTTTGAAGCATTGCCCTCAAAACAACTATCCATTTTCCTTCTTTCATGTCTTGAAGCTCTTTTGATTATGCCAGCTAGGAATCAGATCCCTGAACTGACTGCCAGCCTTTGCACTTGGGTTCCTTAAAGAGAAGAATCATCTGATCTTCTACATTCTTCTTGCATCCTAATATGCCAAAATAATATATTGCCAAAATCCTTATTGTTCAACATTCTTGCTTTTTCCATTGTCATGGATGAAAGTAAGCTGTTTACTGTTATATGGGGTTGACTCTGGCTGGATTCCAGACACCTACCAAAGCCTCTCTTTTACTGCCTTCCACAGATGGACAGGGGAGAGAAAATATAACGAAGGATTCATGAGTTGAAATAAGCACAGAGAGAGATCACTCATCAAATACCATCACAGGCAAAACAAGCTAGAATTAGAGTTATTAACTGAATATACTATGAGCAAGGGGCAGGATAATGAGAAGTAAAATAAAACCTTAAAAAGACCTTCCACCCACTCCTCCCTTCTTCCCAGCTCTATCTCCTTCCCCAGGAGCATAGGGACACAGAGAATGGTCAGTTCATCACTGCCACTGGTCAGGGAGAGGAGTCCTTCCACTGTTCCAGTGTTGGGGCGTCTCCCACTGGAGACAGTTCTCCATTAACTTCTCCAACGTGAGCCCATCTCATGAGCAAAAGTTTTCCACAAACTGCTGCAAGGTGGTTCCACCCCTAGGGCGATAGTTCTGCACAAACTGCTGCAGTGTTGGTCACTCTGCCACAGGGTGCAGTCCTTCAAGGACAGGCTGCTCCAGTGTGGGTCTCCCACAGGGTCACAAGTCCTGCCAGAAAACCTGTTCCAGTGTGAGCTCCTCTCTCCGTGGGCCTGCAGGTCCCTGCCAGGACTCTGCTCCCGCATGGGCTTCCCATGGGGTCGCAGCCTCCTCTCAGCATTCACCTGCTCCATTGTGGGTCTCCTTGACATGCTGCAGGATCTCTGCATCCCCAAGGTCCTCCACGGGCTGCAGGGGCACAGCTGCCTCACCATGGTCTGCGCCAGGGGCTGCAGGGGAATCCCAGCTCTGGCGCCTGGAGCACCTCCTGTCCCTCCTTCTCCACTGACCTTGGTGTCTGCAGAGCTGTTGCTCTCACGTATTCTCACCCTGCTTTTCTCTGGCCAAAATTACATCTGTGCAAGAACCCTTTTTTTTCCTTCTTCTTCTTAAATATGTTATCACAGAGGCATTACCACCATTTCTAATTGGCCGATCGTTGACCAGCATCCATCTTTGGAATTACCAGGGATTTGCTCTGCTGGACATCTTCCCCACTGTTACCAAAGCTTGGCCATGCAAACCAATACAACAATCTATCAAAATTGTTCAAAAAAAGGTGGAGCAGGTGGTCTGGGCAACTAATTTTAAATTTTATTTATTAATTCTTCTTCTCCTTCATTTTTATTAACAATTATTATTACCGTTATTTATAAGTATTGATTATTGATTTAAAATTATAATAAAAATCACAGGTTTCCATTAACCAGGTTTTTACCGGTTCCCAACCACAAACGTTCAAAAATTATGGTGCCTTCAGAAATACAAAATCATATGCAACTTCTCTGGGAGAAAAATGAAACATCTTAAAATGACAGTATAATGATATTAACTTTCAATTAGGCAAACAAAATCCATTAATTCCGTATTAGGAATATAACCAACTGAACAGTGGGTTACTAATCATCTGTCTTGTGGAGTCAAGAACACTTCCTTACACAGAAACACCCACTCAGGGAAAAGTGTGCTCAGGTGAGACAGAGACTATTAAGACTTTTTGGAGAGTCCTGCTCTGATGCAGAATTTATCTATCCCATTCTATATTGTGTTGTTGGAATCTGCACCAGATATTGGGAAGACTGTTAGGTGATAACTAGGTTTTGCAGGTGGTAGTAGCAGAGCTGCTTTCCATTTTGTGAGCGACAGGGTTCTAATGACCTTCTTAGATAGGTGAAGAGGGTGTATTCAGGCAGAATTTCTATCTCATATGTCCTTGACCAATAACAAACCTAGCAAGGACATAAGCAATCCACTAAATACCAGCTGAAGCAATAAAAAACAGTAATTGAAACTGTGGTGAAACAACATAATAATTAATGTAAATGAGACTGCCCAGACGTGGCTTTTTGCCTGTCTTGAGGATAAAGAGCTCAGCCCCTCTAAGCCTCCCAGCTTGGGAGCTTATGCATACATTAACTTCAGTTATCAAAATAAGAAAGAAATGCACTTTCAAAAATGTATGAGTCCATTACAGGAATGAAGCAGCCATGATGGATCTTTTGCTAACTTTTAAAATGGAGAAGCAAATTAAAATTCCAGTATATAACTGTTGTTCTATTTTTCTGGAAAAAGAATAAAAAGAGGAGATGAAGTTATAGAAATTGTCTGATTGTATGATTTCCAGTAAGTTCCCAATGGTTATTGCTCTGTTATAATTTTATTATGCATATTTAAATAGAATTAATGTAGATGAGTTAATAAAGTTTTGTTGAACTTAATCTTATAGAGAAAAAGACAAGTGAAGGTAAAAAAGGAAGTAGACGTGCCATGTTAGAATGACTTACTTTTCAAATAATAATGGAAATTAATTAATTTAAAAATATGCTTAGCTGGGGCCTACTGCTATGTGAAAGGCAAGAAACACTTTTTTTATACCTCTTATACATCTTTATAGGTCAGAAGTCAATTTTTTTTTTTTTAAATGGTATGCTAAGCAAATGTGTTAGTTTACCATAGGTTAAGTAAAAAGGAGACAGTCATAAACTACATTTAAAGAAAAGTAAGAGGACATATCCTGTTCTAATAAAATTATAAATTTATAGACTGGCGGACTGCTCAAGGCTGCAGAATCAAAGAACCAGAGCTTTTTCATAAAATACATGGCAGCCAGAGGGAGAGAACTGAGGAAAGAAGCTATTCTTGATGAGTTAAAGGGTCTTTACTTGATCTTGAATTTTTTTCTATGGGTTGTAAGAGTAAAAAAAAGAGAAATTCAGCCTTAAAATAATTTTATTCACTTATTGATGAGACAAAGATCATATTATGCACAAGTGGTAACATTAAATAAAATTGTAATTAAAAAAACCTGAAAAGTTTCCTGCAATTTACCTAATTTTGTAACACAATTTTTATACAATAGGATATGAGCATATCCACATATATGTCCATAAGTTTTGAAGTAGTGCTGTCCAAAGCAATTATTTTTAATATATTAAGAGAGAATTACAGAATAATGTTTTCACTTTAGTAAATATATACAACATGCACTTTATTGCATTCATAATTTTATTTGGGAAAAATTCACAATATGAAATTATTCTATTTCAAACAATCTCCATCAGTGTGTAACAGATGTTCACAATTATATGTTAAGATGTATAAGTAGCTCTTCAGGATATAAAAGTAAGTTAAATGCTGCACACACAAAGGGCAACTGTATTTCTAAGTGGTCCCTCACATGAGAAAATGCAATTAACATTCATAAAGAAGCATGTCATTTTTCAGAACAACCAAAGCATTCTGAAGGAATCACATGGTGGAAGTGATCAACTTTACTATCTAATTATATTTTCTTAAATGTGTTACGCATATATCTTTTAGGCCAGGAGCACAGACAAGAATTTTGAAAAGACCAAATTCATTCCTGAAGAACAATGATATCCCAAACCACCAGTAGGGGAAAAAATAAAAAAGCTAGGGATGGCAATGCAAATGTTTATGTGTCCTAGTTACTATGTTTTGTGGGTGATGACTCCTGAAATATGGTACAGAGTTACCTTATGCTGTTCCATAGATTCTTTATATTTTATCTTTGGCTTACAGTAACATAATTTAAACAAGCTTGGCATAATATATATATTATATATATAATATATGTTATTCATCATGTGCAAGAAATGATACCATATTTAACATCAATAACCTTCCCCTTTCAGTACACACTCTTCTTCATACGACACATTCAGCTCATTATTTCTGTTTCTGCCCTCTGAGCACTTAAGTTTCCAAGTCTCTGCCTTTATTTCATCACTTGCTTGTTATTCCTTCTGTGCACTTGGGTCTCATTGCAGCAAACTACCAGTTAACAATGCAGTCATTGGGAAGTAAATTCAAACTTAATTTTAAGCTCACACTAGGCCTCAAACAGAATAAACACACACAAGCTCAGGAGCTTTCTCAGGTGAGGGCCTGAAGGCTCTGTGGTTTCATTCACTTCTTCCTTCTTTTCTTTCACTTTTTTTCAGGTAAACAGATATGTCCCAGCTACTAGGTACTTATTTAATAACAGCTGACTGACAGATAACATTTCTGTTTTGCAACAATGTTTGAACTTACGAATTTGCTATTAATTCTGCTCACAGCATTTTCTCAGGACAGATTCACACCAAACTGCCCTTGTTCCATTTGTTGTACAAGCTATTACAGACTTACTCAATGATACTGTTTGACTGGATAAAATCACATATTTTTACAAAAGCATATTATTCTGAACCAGTTCACATCAGGTCTACCTTTTCAAGGAATCCAAGATCAGGAGTATCTTTTGGTTTGGGTTTTCTGCTAAATCAGAATACTAGTTTATGGTCATGTGGATAATTTCTGTTGCACATAAATTAATAGATTTATTCTCAATCAAGACTGTGTTTTAAATAAATATATAGTTATATGCAAACTTCAAAATTATAACTAGTGATTTAACTAATAAAATACCTACTAATATAAAATGTATGTCCTTCTTTTGCATAACATCTAGCTGACTGAGTATATTATACTTTAAAATACGATAAGAAATATTAAATGTTCTGAATCTTAATTTAAAGAGCTTATCCTGAAAAGTTCCACCCTCCAGGTACACAGATACATTTCCTTTGTTTTTGTTTCACCTCAATAGTAGAGTTTTTCTATGAGAAATATGGACATGGTTAGAAAGGATAATCAATTTTGTGTTTGCTGTACTAAAATCTTTTCCACAGATAATAATTTGTACTATAGTTTATACCAAAATATCTCAGAAGTAGCAGAAAAATGATTCAATGGTTTTATTTCTTTTCTCTTTATGTCTTTGCATTCTTTATCTCTGAAGTGTATGTAATAATTACTTATGAAAGGCATCCATTGCAGTTATCCTCCACGAACAAATGACTTACATCAGTAAGATCAAAGAGACTCACTAACTCATGAAGCTGAAACTGAAACATTTAAGGCCTAATACAAAATATTAAATAATGGATATTTGGAGAAAAACTAATATTTTTGATGGGCAGAGGTGTGAGTCAGAAGGAGGAGACAAGATTCTGACACTTTCCAATTTCCTAATGTGATTTTGAACAAGCTACTTGATGTCTTGGTGGGCAAAGCCCTCATCAGAAAAATGGGAGTAATTTTATTCCTCCTACTAGTTTGTCTTTTTAGATTAATAGATATTCAGTACAAATATTGTTTATTATTATGTATGATGCCTGAAAAACAAGACCCTGACTCAGATTTGGCTAAGAGACACTGCTGTTATGTAAATTATAGTTTAAAACCTCACTGAAGGTATTCTTAGAACAAAAATTCCAAGGATTAGTAGGTTCATGATTTTTCTGGGAAAAAATATGATTCCTACACACAACTAAATGCACCTTTGCCTCTCTTGACCATATTGTTCACAGTCTTATGTAAACTTCCTGGCCAAGCAAATACAGTATTAGAAAATACAAGTAAGACTGTTCTGGATTGCAATGCTTTAGTACATATATTTGGGTTGGAGACAAGCTGATATGAACTATATCTGAATTATCCCACTAATAATTAGTAATTTTCATACTCTGTTGCCTTGACTATAATATAGAAATGGAAATAACTTTGAATTTTGTTGATGGTGGTTTTAATCAAGAATAATTGTAGTACCAGGCAAATCTATGCATATCCATACCTTTTCCACAGATATATATATTTCTCCCACACAAAATTTGACCATACATGGTAATGTCATAGTGATATCATTTGATCCTTTTAAAATATGATGATACTCTGAAAATGCCCCTCTAAAACTATTCCTCTCACCACTTTTTTTCTTATACAATGTCTTCCACTCAAATAAAATTAATCAACATGTAAAAAGAGATTAATTACCCTTAGCAGAATGACTGTAATCCCTGCAACTTCTTCCAAGCAAGATATTAAGTGTAAGGTAATTTGAGGCTGAGTTAAAGTCTTCTGTAGTTTTTCTTTGAGCAGTAAAAACAAAGACAACTGTGTTATGTATTGTTCCTTTAAACATGTGGATGACTACAGAAATAATTTTAAAAATTCCCTCTTTTTTGTTAAGGGTTATCACATCTACCCTTTGCTTTGTTTTTCTTTCTGTAATGAGCACTAGCATTTCTGGGTAGTTCTCACCTCACATCATTTTAGACATTTGTTATGTTTGTTGTTAGATGTTGTATGTTTTATGTTATATCAATCTGTTCTGGTTTCTGATTGTGATTTGTACATAGACCTTTGAGGTAATAATCATATTTCTGTTTATGCATCAGTTCAGTAGTACTTATGAATTACATTTTTGACTATTTACAGTAGATCATCAATAAAACATATATTTCTTTGATTGAAACATACAGCTCCAAAGTTGTCTGTTGGTGTCTTTCCCGTAAATGATAAGGATTAAATCAAATTTTCAAGAACACATAAAAGTGTAGTCTATATCAAAAGTTATTAAAAAAAAAAGAGATGCTTGAACTGTAACTGACAGATTCTGGGAAGTAGAAATTAAATACTTAGAGACAATTTTTTTAAGCTTTGGGGTTTTATTATACTCTCATGGGATCAAATGAACTTGTCACCCTTTATGTAACATCACAACTGCTTAAGAAAAAGAAAAGAAGTTATTATGAGACAGTTGTTGCAATGTATGAGTCACCCTATCCTCATAGAGTATTAAATGCATTTAAAGTCTAACTTTTGTCAATTTGGTGAATGTACTTTGAACAGTCAACAAAACTGACACATACTTCAGATGAAAAATCCAGGCTTGTAATTTTGACATATTCTTTTATTCACTTAAGGAGACTGCCCTGCAAAGGGCAGGGTTTTTTTGCTCAGGGTCTCAGTTACGGGGAAACAGAGTCTGTACTA
Organism: Atrichornis clamosus; assembly: GCA_013400975.1. Taxonomy (NCBI): domain Eukaryota; kingdom Metazoa; phylum Chordata; class Aves; order Passeriformes; family Menuridae; genus Atrichornis; species Atrichornis clamosus. The sequence continues at coordinate 22,124 of WBMZ01001500.1, forward strand.
AAAGATAGTGTTTGGAGTTTTCACCACCAATGGTTTTAGAACTTACAAACCCAAAGCAAAGTAGCTGAAAAGAAATAGATTGCCCTCATTGTGACCATACAGTATTTCAGAATTTTGCATTTTTGTGTACATTCAGTCTGCTCAGACGTAATGGTATCATGACAGACAAAAAATAAAGGAACAAACCTATTGTTACAATGGCCAAATGGTTGAGAGGTGCAGATAGATCTTTACATCTTTACTTCTTTATATCTTTACTTAAAAGAGTATAAATATAGCTCAGAATCATGGAAGTGGCCATTGTGGATGTTTCTATACAGATAATTTTACGAAAGCCAGCCACACACATTTAAAGTGAATCTCCCAGAAACCCCCAGTGCTTACCTTTGCACTGTCATGGTTTCTGTGTGCATGAGCTGAATCTGTTTCAGATGAAGACAAAAGAGCAAAACTAATGCATATCCTACAGAGAACTCAAAGTCAGAAGCTCCTGCAATATATACTGTGTGGGTTTCAGGTCTTTAGCCCATTCCCAGTTATGTGCACTACTTGCTAATGTATACAGAGCCACTGATTCCATCTGTCTTGAAAGTATCTTGACTCCTAACATCAGTTGCCTGAAGTAAGGCAAGTATTTAGCAAATGTGGGTCAGAGAAAGTGTCTGTATTTCATGGCACCATTGAATGTCTGTTTCATGAATATGGCATTATAAAATACTTCTGTTTAAGAAGAGATGCAGCTTATAGTATGATTATGGCATTCATTAAAATGAACTGGGTAGTGAGTAGTCTTTTTTGAAGATTTTGTTTAAAGTATTCTTGAGATTGCAATGGTCATCATTAAAATATCATCAGCTGCCACGTAGCTGACACAGGCACTTCTCGTTTAAAACAACTCAGAAGTCTTTCAGGCACTGCAGTGTCTGCTGACTCTTCAAAGGCTGACCTGATTATTTTATTATTTTGATCATGTGCCACAGTTTACAGTGTATAGTTTAACAGAAGAGATTTTCTTACACATTGCTCCTAATATGAAGTCCCTTTAAATTTGGTGGACTAGTGGAAAAATGCTCCTAAAACCTCCCAAAGAGATATATTATTATCTCTTTTGCTCAGTAATGAGACCTAAACAAAGAGACAAGATTTATGATGATATTAGGCATAACAGTTGCGAATGAATTTTTCTCATTATACACTCCATGCTATTTAGCTAGTTTGGTTTAACCAATAGGAAAGAGAAATTATCTCTTACTCCCCAGGGAGAAAGACTAGAGCAACTACTTCACACATACCAATGAAGTGATAGAGATGCTGAAGAGTACTAGAGAATTCAGTAGGTACAAGTCAGAGTAATAATAATAATAAAAACAACAACAACAACAATAATAGTAATGATAATCATAACAATAATAAATAATAATAATAATGGTGCAGTGCTGATTTTTCCCTTTAATTATGCTCCCTCATGAATGAGAAAAATATGTATGGCCAGACAACTTATAGCAGGAAAATACTGTTATTATTCCAAATAATATGTAACTAATCTGTACTAAGATGAGCAGGATCTGTAATGCAAGTTTCCTCATGTTATCCAAGTGAATGTTTTAGACATTGTATTACAGGCACCTTCACACATGAAATATTTCACTTCACTAACCTTTTTGTTCTTCACTTGCTTCCCCTTCCTCCTTATATTCATTTGTACCTTCCAGCGAATCTTTGAGCTTTTCTTTTTGTTTTATTAAAAAAAATAATGATCTATACAAATTAAATCCTGAATGGTATTTTTATTGAAAGAAATTCAAATAAAAAGAAATTTATAAAAATTGCAAAAGAAAGGAAGAAAAGAAGCAATCTTGTAAGAAGCAACAAAAGTAGACTGAGACAATCTTCTCCCTTACAGACAGCAAACAGCAAGACACTGAGAATATCTGCTGGGAAAATAAGCAGATAACTAGTAGAAACTTTGAAATCTACACACAGCTTGTATGAAAATTCTTTTTATTTCTGTGTTGGTTTTTTTCTTTTCTCTTTTTTAACCTTTGATCTTAATCTTTAACTCTCTTTATCCCTTCTTTCTTCCTCAACTTCTCTCGAACTTAAACTGGTCTAATTTAATTGCCAAAATTATTCTGGGGGTCCTTTTTTTTTTTCCCATCATAATAAGCTGCATTAAATAGTAAAATTATTGCAATACATAACACTCTGGAAAAGAGTGAGATTAAAAGAAGAGCAAGTGTTCATGAATGGTTATTGATATCCAGTAGCTACCAATGTGAATCTTAGGTTACTTGTGTTTTATACCTGTCCTGGACGAAATCTTTGTCTATTGCAAACTGGCCTGATTTCAAATTGATTCCGTTAAATCACACAGCTTTAGAACAGCTGAGAATTAGACCATGGCAAGATGCCCATGCAAATACATACAAAAGAGTTGACAGACTTAGAAGTAGGTGGTTGATTCACCTTTAATTCGTACTTTTTATACAGAACTTCAATGAAAAGTGTGTTTAGTGAATGAAGAATTTCCCAAGAATGATTTGGAGTTCATACAGGCTGACAAACAGCAAAGAATAACTGTATTAAGGTTATTCCTTAACATAAAATCCAGTGGAAAAAATTATCTAAAGGACTACATATTAACATAGCTATGTTGATGGAATTCATTCAAGCAGTGTCTGAAGTCACATCCTCCTGTAAACCTGGATGCATAATTTCTTTTCTTCTCTGACAAGCAGGAGAACAAAGAATTAATCTCTCACTCTTTATTTTCTCTTCTCTGCACTGCAGTATTCTATAGGAATATTCACGTTCACAGTAAAACATAATTTTATTTTCTAGGTCTTGCTTTCAGAAGTCTCCTTAATCTATTAATCTCTATATAAGATGTCATACTTATCCTCTGAAAATACTGACTCTTCCCCTTACTGTGCCTGACTATGCCAGTTATTTGATTTTTCTGTCACTAAAAGTACTGAAACAAGTTTTGCCTTGCTATATATGAGGGCATAAAGAGTCAGTATTTAATTGTGCCATGTAAAATGCAATGTGCAGCTTCTGAAATAATTGTAACTAATAGGAGAATGTTACTGAATATCACATAACATCACAAGTCTAAGTTGAAAAGAAACTGCTTCTCTCTCAGAGAATGAATTAAAATAAAATTCTGGCAAAGAAAATCTCAATGGGTCTGGAGGACCATTTGTGATGAGGGGAATTCAATCTTCCTGATAAGCTTGACAGTTTTGTCCAGAACTATCATTATTTTTTTGGTGGTCAAATACTCTGTGTGCTCCAGCCAAGCACGTGGTATGACAGGCATAATAGGTGATGTGGAATCCTTTGGCTGAAAGTGGGTTGATAAATATTGAAAGTGATTGATTACCTGGATTTCAAAAGTTTTTGCAACATTAGAAACTTGGTTATAATTTTTCTAGATAACTGTTTTAAGTAGGAAATAATGATGGAAGGATGTCTAGTTAGAGTGGTCTGCACTAGATTTTTAAAATGTAATTTGTTTTAGTATCCATAACTTCATTCTCAATTTTGTGTACCAATATTTTGCAGTGATTCTGTCAAAGATTTTTGGTAGTCCTAAGCCTATTCAGATCCACTTGAGATTCTTTATTTTAAACATAAAATTTATAGTTTCCTTTTTTTTTTCTTTCCTTCCCTTTCACAATATTTAGTCAAGCTGATTTAGTCATTAGTTGATTAGGATTGCAGAATGTGAAGGAAAGAAGGAATGAGTACTACATTGCTTGCTTTTGTTATATTTCCCATTATAATCAGAATACACATCTTTGCAACCAATGTTCAATTTGTAAAATAACCCCATAAGGTTTCTGTGAATCAGGATTTTACAGCACAGCACAGTAAATTTGTCATCAGTTCTACTCCCCTCATCTGCTTCTGAAGGAACTGCATACAAATGTACTTTTCTTTGATAAGGCAACTTATTCTAATGTCTAAGGGAACTGCAGTATAGACCCTCCAAGCATCTGTAAAGCCTATTAATATCCTTTCTGGTACACGCATATGCTATCTTTGGACATTATCAGCTGAGAACTGCACTGACAAAGTAAGTAGTTTTAAGTAAGATCCTGAATCTTGTCTCAGAGATACACACCACAAAGTAAGTAATATGTACGCTTGTAAGAAATGCATATTCAGATCTCTTTTGGTAAAAAACAAAACAACAAAACAACAAAACACCTGTCTACATAGAAAAATGGTTTTCATGACATACAAACTAATGCTTCTTTCTTTTTTCTTAATAGAAATCAATAATCCAGCAGCAGCTTTGACATAACTGTAAGCTTCACACAGAAGCTGATTAGAAGTGAAGTTGGTATAGTTAAAATGAAACCAAATAAGATGCCTTGTACTGTGGTATTTTAGCAGAATAGGAAAAAAACTATTATTTTCCTCCTTGTGGAATAAACAGAATGCATAATAAGCACTTGCAGCACTGCATGGAATCGATTTAACTGGAGAACAAATACATTTATAACTCACTTGTGGCTTTGACTTCAGCTGAATTAAGAGGTGTTCTCATTACTTGTGGAATGTGATTTCTGTTCCATAAGTGCCTAGGCACTCTAATGTGTGTATACTAAGCTCTTAACTTCATGGAAGAAATTCTATTAATCCTAACTATAGGCTTACTAGTTAGAAATAAGCATATAAAATAATACAACTAATGATTATTTGGCATGTTCAGTGTACACTGAGACAAAATCTCATCAATAGTAAAAGAACGGTAGAGTATTATTCCAACACATCCATATTAAATTTAATATTAACAGAAAAGCAATGATACTTCATGTTTCCACAGTGATCTCTGATGACAAAGCTCATTATCTCATACCATTTATCACGTACTACGGCATCACTATCAAAGCATTTCACCATGTGACCATTTTTAGCTGACATTTTACATTGCTATCAGATACAGGGTTTCTCAGCCTGTGCTCTGAGCCAACCAAAGCCGCTAGGATAGTTAAATCTGATGTAAACCAGAATCATTCCCCCAGTGATATTTCAGAGGATTATAGTCTGTGTTTGACATAGTCCTACTATTATCATACTGTATTTGACTAGGAAGGAACTTGTGTCCTTTCTGCTCAGAACATGGTCAGATCAAGCTCAGATTTACCAGGCATGTCTTACAAAGGAGGGTGCTAAGCTCAGGAATATCTCTGACTTGGCTTTTCTTGAAATGTTGCAAATCCTTAACAATTCATCTTTCTATTTGCAAACAGCACACAAGTGTTATTGGACCTGATGATGCCTCCCAGACTTATAGTACAGAGAGCTCTGACTGCTAGGAAGCACAACTGTGATGCTCAACCTTCATGTCAGGAAAGAAGAGCATGTACTTTTTCCAGTATCCCTTGACAGAAACTGCAAGCATTTGATATTAAAGATCATAAAAATGGAGGCAATGGAGATGAGCAGTAGTAAGTTTGGTAAGTTAAGGCACATTCCCCTCTTTATGTAGAACATAGTCACAAATGGCTTTCTCTTGAAGGAACAGGGAATATTATTTCTACAAGGAAAGAAAAGCTATCAGAAGATGACTTCAGTATTGCTTGTATTGAATCACATGGAAGAGCTATCTTCCTTGACTGTAACTAATCTATCTATACCCCTAACTGAGGCATTTCACTAAGTTGAGTGAATGAATAAAGACCTAAGTATTTTATCAAAGAGTGGTAATTTCCTCTCTCTCTTGTACCTAAAGTTAAGCATATAAAAACTTGTTAAATAAATTTCTGGAAACTCTATTTAGAAAAATGTTCATTGCACCCTGTATTTTACAGTTGAATAGCAAAAAAAAAACCCAACAAATAGAAAAAAAACCAAAAAACCCCAAATGGCAGTAACAACAACAGAAGCTTCACAAATAGAGGTAATAAGAGCCACACGCTTGACTGATGATGACAGAACAGACTATTTAAAACTATATTTGGCTATCTAAAGAGGTTTGTAAAAAAGAGTACTGAGAAAGTCTACCCATTTTTAATGCAATATTGAATAATCAAATGGAAGATTTCGGAAAAAAATCATATTAAGTGAACTATTACTCTTTAAATTGCGCTATAACTGAAATGGTTTAAAAGAAATAAGCTATCACAGATATACATTGTCATGGGGGTCTTGATCTGGATATACATGATAAATGTACAGAGGCATACATGTGACATTTATATATGAGTGTAAATACATTTTTCACGTAATGTGGGGACATATGCAGTGACAAAACCAGTTGAATCTGGAACAAATTCTAATCTGAAACTTTAAATCTTTTGTTCAATTTTGTCATTCTGCAGACTGGTTATTCCTACATTTTATCAAAGGAATTTCCATTATTTTAATTCTAGATTAAAATGGCTGTAAGTATTATCATTTTCAAAATTGGCCAAATAAAGACTACAAAAACAATTGCTAGTCTCTCATTTACTAGGGGAAATTATATAACCTAATTAGAAATAATTTGGCATGCATTTAAAATAACCTTTATGGATGACAATATTGTGCATGCTGAAAAGTGTCTACATAAAGAAAAGAAAGAAAAAAATATAAAAGCCATTTGTATTCTCTGTTGTTTTGATTTCTATTGATCTGCATTCAGCAAAGCAGTATATAAATTGATACAGTGGTATGAAGTGTTTTAGGGTTTGATTGTTTCATTTTCTTTGGTTTGCAAAACTTATTTTTCCCAGACTGAATTTTCTTTGTAAGGTAATGTAATTAAAATCCAAACATTTGCATTTTTTAATAGTGATGGCACATTGTTATAGGAATACAATAAAATACTCTAAAATACTAGGTAATAATTCAATTGTATTAAAACTTTCAAGCTTTTCTCCTTTTATTCAACTTTTGAAAATTACAGATAGATTTTTCACCTTTGAATATCTTGGTGTTGTCTTGTAGGTTTTGTTACATGGAGAGACACAAATCCTATTTAGATCCCTTTTCTTGTACTTTCATAGAAGACGTGTGACTTGAATAAAACCTCATCATCTTCAGAATACTAAACCAAATTTCCATGAAACTGTTTGTTGTCGTATTCCCATTCATGGAACTTGCAGAGAATGTTAAAACTAAGCCACTATCCAAAATAACTAATATACTTTGACTGAGGAGATAAAATAGAAGAGAAAATAGAATGAGAAATATATGCAGCAATTATAGAAAGCAATTTATTTGATACTAACATCAGTAAAGAACTACTCTATAAAAATAATAAGATTATCTATATTTTTATGTCTGATGATAAAACTTAGTAAATGTATTAATTTTTATTTGCACATTTTTCTACATTTCAAAAAACTTTCCTGGGAAAGAAATTTGCAGTAGTAGCTAATATAGTTCCAAATTTTTCAGGTTTGATTTTTTTTTCTGGTGAAATTTCTCCTCAATATTTCCTGAAAGATTTAGACATGATTTCATTCTTAGAGTAATTGTTCATGTAGTATGTATATCCAATGCTTTGAGATACAGAACACCTGTACTGCAACAGTATTGTGGATGAGCTCCTGTTTCGAGTTGCTCCAAGCAACCTGTCCTTAGGCCAGGTAACCTGGGTGCATTTATAGGAAGAGATTTTGACCTAAATTTCTGAAAAGAAAAGGAGTAGACAACCAAGAAAGCCAAAATTTATGGTATTTTGTGGAATTTGTGGTAGTTCAAGAAATTTATTGCATAAAAAACTCCTACTCCCCACCCATCCACCCAACCTACTCAACCAAACCAAAACAACCACAGCTGTCATGATTATAGTCCAAAAACAACAAACTTTCTTTTTATTTTTGCTAGACAGAAAATGCTCTGTCAGTGGAAGAGGAAAAGGACAGGGGCTGATTAATAACACAATCCGCACATAAACTGTAATTATCTATATTAGGCGCCATCTCTGTAGTATATGAGTCTAATAATTGCTAATATATTTTCTCCAGCTCTGAGAATTGCATTCATTTTCAGAAAGCAGTGGAGCTGTACACAAAGAGGTGTTTAGGAAGACAGTTCTATTTAAGCAAAATATGCAAAATGTAAAGCTTTAGAACTCCTATCCAGCAAGTGCTAAATACCAGAGGTCATTAAGTTTCACAGGGACCTACATTCTCTAATTTTCTGCTTCAATTTGAAAAGTGATCAGTAATTCACTATGCAAATGCTCTTGGGAAAGGAAAAAGTCATTCCACCACCTGTCCCATTTCAGGGGTTTGAGCTGTTTAGTGCTAAACTAGTACCTGAATTGAATTTAAAATAGAGCAAGACCTAACTATGATGATATTTTGCCCTCCCTGAACGCAAACTGACATATCACCTCAAAGACAGTAATTTGAATAATAGATTTTGAACAGAGCACACAATTGGACTTCAGGGTTTAGTCTTCACAAGCAGGCAAATAGCAGGCAAATAGCGTTTCACTCTTGTACTTTTTTTCTTTATGGTTAAATTGCTATCAACATATCTCATCTTCAACAGAAGATTCCATAAAATAACCTTATTCTCTGATAAGGAACAAGCTTATCTGGGTATTAGGAATGTTGGGTTTCTTGATTTTAGGTTATTAAGTAGCATCAACTGGGTATTACTGATGCAATAAATGAATGGGATGATGTGGTATAATCAGCTGCAGAAGGGATTGCAGATGAATAGGGCTGGAAAACAGGTGTGCTGAAAGCAGTTGCTCTCTCTCCTTTTTTCTCAGCTTTGAGTTTGAAATCTGCACAGTAAACAACATGTTTGCAAGGTGTACTTTTCTGGGAAGAGAAGCAGAGGTCACTACTATCCAAAATTGAAAACCTCGGCTTAAAAGTGACACAAAGTTTAAAAGGTGCTGATGAATTTGCTGCTCTGTGACAGTCTTGCAAGCCACTTAGATAAACTAGTCTAAAAGAGAAGCCAAAGTATTAAATTAATAAGAGGTTGTCTGTCAGAAAATACTGGTCAGTATATTAAAAAAGAAAATTAATACAATTACTTGTTCAGCAATCTAACAATGGTGAAAGAAAATGTGTAAAGAAAACAATTATGTGATCAATTCTTAGAACATAATGGAGAGAAGCTCTGTGACAGCCAGGCAGTTGAAAAGGGCTGAAAGAAAATGGGAGAAAGGTAAGGTATGTCAGCTGTAAAAATATTTAAATGAATCCACCACACAAATACACATTCAAATAAGAAGGAAAAATGTTCTTTATTCACTTACCTGCACTTTGACTTTTAGATATGAAAATCAGCAGTCAGAATTTCATCTATGATGTAGTGAAAATATTGTCAAAAATAAGTAAATATTGGAAGGAATAGTGCAAAATTAAATTTAATTAATAACTCATGTTGCTTGATTTTACCATTTTCATTTTTAAAAGGGTTTATTTTGTTAAGCAACCTGTCTTTGCGTAAATAATATATAATTCTTTTTGTTTATGCTAAATCTTTCAACTTACCTTTGAATTTCAATGTTGCAGCATAATTTATTTTAAATGAAATTACTTTTATTGATAGCATAACTCAGCTAAGTGAAAAAAACTGAAAGATCCATAAGGCTATGCAGTACAAATTCCACCCTAATGTATGTTCTTTCCATCTACCAAAGCACTCAAAACTTTACTCAATTAAAAGTGATTTTGAATAAAGATCTTTTTTCAGTGATTTCCAATTTCAAAAGCAATGAATATTAATAAAGACAAATGAATAAATTGAAAGGAATTTGTCATTCTTAATGATATAAAGTGTCAAAATATTTTTTTTTTCCCCCGGATACTAAATTAGGTGCTTACATTCACTCATTTAAAAGACTTTTTAAAAGATACCAGAAGAACTTGTTATTTCTATAGCATTTGTTTTTGATCAACTATTTTACATAGTAAGTTTGAGATAAATAGCCTTGAGATCAATCTCAAATCTATAAACTCTCAGGTTATTACAAAGGCATAAAATGTTCTTTCAGAAAATGTTGATACCTCCTCATATTCAGGAAATAGTTTAAGTCAGAATTAGATACCAAGCACTTGAAATGTTTGATCACATCTCTAGAAAAAAGGAACAATCCCAGATGATATAATAAAAGCTATTTATATTTGTATAATCTTGGTACCATCTTTAATATTATGAGGCAGGAACAGATGAAGGATGAAAAAAAGTACAATATTTCAGGGGAAAACCACTGATGGCAGAGAAGACTAACATGGCACAAGATCGTTCATTTTCAGTCACTGAAATGTCTTACTCCTACTCTGGTATGGTCAGTGAATAATTACCTGCAGTATTCCTGGTTTGATATCTCTCTCAGTTAAATAACCACAACATTAATTCATAGAAATTGAACTCACAAGTGTCTTCATTTGGATGAGTAAGCTTCTCTGACTTAGTTTCAAACTTGTCTGAATGTTATAGTCTAAGTTTGTTTGCTAAAATGATGTGAAAAAAAGGAGAAATCAAACAGGGAAAAGATCATAGGGGAAAACAAATATGGAGTGAGCAGAATCAGAAGTAAATATACATCTGTTGAATCAGCGAATACAGTCTGCACAATGTCAATAAGGAAATACACTTTACTGTATATTTCAGAACATCATAGAGAAAATATCCTTTTTATTCTGATAGAGGTTTCAGAAACAGTGACCCTCTTTAGATGCTTGAATATATTATCTGAATTTGAATTTGAGACCAAACTGAAAAGTGCTATAGTTTAGCTGAAGGCAACTTTAGCAGGAATTTAGGCTTTTAAAAAAAAAATTGTTTTATGAGACCAACATTTTCTTTCATCTGTTTTGAATACTCAGTAGAACCAGAATCATAGAAACTCTACAGATGTATGTTAGGAGGTAAAAAAAACCTCCCTAAAATTCTAAGAGGCTATAATTGTCACAATGATATCCTGGAAATAGAAGAAATTGGTTTGATATGAAGTGAATAGACCAGACATGGTTCTGTTCCCAAGTCTGTTAAATAGGCTTGGGTTCTTTGGAGAAGCCATCCGTGACTGCCTTCAAAATTTGTTTGGAATAGAAGTGTTTGGTTCCTTCTCATTCACTTCATATCCACAAACACAGGGAAAGAAATGTGTCAATTTTTTTTTTCACATTCATCTGTTCTCCATATTCATTAAATCTATCTGATTTTTGGCAACCAAATAATTTCTATTTTAATATTTTAAAGAAATAAAAAAGGATCATTAACTAATTATACTCACTCTCCTCAACTGATAGCAATAAACCTTCATGGTTGACCAGATCCTTGTTAGTCTTTAAAATTCCTTACTGATTTCTATCAGCATCATAATGCTCATAGCTGGGCCTGTGAGCACACTGGGTGAAGTCACTGGGCCTTCAAATGATAATGTAAAGAGAAACTTGTCCTCAGAGCCCTTCCCTAAAAATGGAAAGATCAGAAGTTCTTGTTAGCTTCCCATCATAATGACCTACACAAGGTATATTTTCCCATTGTTTGAGTACTTTTAAGAGGCAGTATTTCTGAATTATGGAGAACCTTAAATGTAGAATTTTGTGAATAAAATCATAATATTTGTAATGCCCACTACTTCTAAGTAGAGCATTAAGTGTCGGCTGCTAGTCTCTTAAAAACTCAGCTTCTTTGTGGAGGTTTCACACCTGTAAAATAAGTAAAATTTCAAATATCAGAGATGTAAAATTTCAAATATCATAGATATAAAATGTAAACAAGAAACTAAAGTTTCAAGGTCAAATCTGCAGAATGGTTCATGGAAGAAACAACCCTTAAATTCCAATTAATTAATTAATTAACACTACTTTAAATAACTATTACTTTAAAAGGAATGTACAACAGTTTTCTTTAAAAGAAGATTGGTTTTCAGAAAAATACTCTATATAGCCAAAGGACTGCAAACTAGTGTCTTATGTTAGTAAATGAATTTACCCATAATTTTCCTGTAGAAGCTGTGTGGGTGTTAGATCAATGGTTCATATATTGTGTTCATCACTAACCTTCAACAGTTCTTGAAATAAACTCTAAGTGAACTGTTCTTGAACTTCCATGATAAAATGTCACACAAGTGCTCCCTTCTCTCTGCATTAATCTCATATACAGTAGCTATTCTAATTGTGTATAAATTGAAAGGTGAAGAGTATGGTAAATGGTATTCAGATTTTAGATTAGAAATATATTAACTGTATACTGTGCCAGCACACATAGCTAAATAAATGAGCTTGACGTACTTGTGTATACTTAAATGTAAGCTACATAGGACATTCAATTAATGAAGCACATAATGTGAAGCATTAGCAGTACTAAATGATCTGTTTATCATTCACATTAAATCATCTTTTCCCATTAAAATGCTGGCATCCCATAATAAGTATTAACCTCTTGTCTCAAAATGAAAATAGCAATTTACTGGCTCGCCATTATAATGTTAATGATAGCAATACTCTGGAAAGTAAAAATACTATTAAAATATATATTATCCAGTGTATTTTTTCTCTTCTCGTTTTGAATAAATACTCTTGTAGTTTAGATCATATAACAAAAAAATCTGATAAAATAGTTTGTTTTCTTTCTACGTTGCTTTACAATTTAATTTACATATTGATTATATAACTGGAAAAATCTACCAATTTGATTTAGTAAAGCAAAAAATGCCTAAGAGTAAATTGATAGTTGAAATTGAAAATGTACTTCATCTAATGGTATTAATAAGCTATGCTGATTAGGTTTGTTTAGTAAGAAAAAAGCCTTTGACATTTTGATTTAGCATAGACTCTAACACATTATATTTGTCTTTTTGCAGTATTCTCATTACATTCTGCAAAATCAAACACTTTTAGAATACTTGGTCAAACTGAAAAAATAATGGAACAGTAAAGACTTTAAAATTATTTGAAGAGATAATTACATACAGTATTTGTAAAGCTTTGTTTTTAACTGGTTTTGTATTGTAGATGTAAATTGCAAGACAGAACAATTGTAGTCTGATATTTTCCTTGAAGAATTTTTTATCAATGTTTTGCCTATTAATATGTTTCATGAATTTTACTGTATGTGAAAGGGGATGGTTTTTTTCCCACTTTCAGAGAAGTAAGCAAGCTTTAGTAACTTACATTATGCTTATTCTTAATAAATGTTATACACACCCTTAGTATGGTTTTTTTTGTGGTAATAATATGGTAGATTAGAAGAATTTTCTGGAAGTTTTGAATATAATGGGGAAAGAAACAATAAAACTCAAAACAAGATACTAGATTTTAAAACATTTGAAACAAAACCATTTTTGTGGGATTTCATTTTGCTTAGAGAAGAGCATTTCTCATCTTCATAATGAGGTATACAAGAGAATGAACAGTCAGAAAGACTGAAGTATCCAAAGATATTCATAACACCAGATTTTATGTATTTGGCATGAAAGTGTCAGAGGAAAAGAACACCAACCAATATGAAGCAATCAATGAGACTGCAGTATTACATATTTCTTGTGTCTATTTTTAAGTATTTTTATTTCAAGTTGAGAATGTGATATTTTCGTTTCTAGAATGCACATCTTATCTGCTCATCTCAACAGCTACTTCAACTTTCTCTCACTATTTTGCTTACTCACTTCTATTTCTTTTTCCTAATTGTATCTTGTAGTCAACAAACTAAAAGTCCCCTCTAATGGATCAGTCATGCAGTATTACCAACTTTCTAAAAGTCACTGTTGTTCTCTGTAATAGAGAACAAGCTTCTTTCATCAAGCTTCTTTTCTGACCTTCCAGTTTTGAATTGCTACGTAGAACAGCTCCATTTCTAGTATACCATACAACTTATTTCTTTTGAAAGACTCCTTTGATGTGATTCATTCAGCCAGCTCTCATCTTCAATTCAGCATCTAGGTTTTTAATTAAATGAACCAAACTTTAATAAGAAAAACCTGTCCTTAGAAATCATAGGAAAAAAAATCATTATTCTACTCTTGGTAAATAAATTATTCCCCATCCCTTGCTATTCTATTTCTGTAGCTATATAATGATTTAAATGTCTTAAATGTTTACTGAAACTTTCATTCAGTTTCTTCTAATATTCTACATATAGACAGGAAAAGGGAATTTAATAGCACTCTGCTTGTCTGAATCATACTGTATCTGTAGAAAATGATTTCACTGCAAATATAATAGTTTTACAGACTTAGCAGTACACAAAGCTGACAGTTTAGCATTATTATACAAGATATTTCCTGATGTATATTTTTTTCTTATTTATTCTCATTGTTTTGGCTTGATGTCTTTATTTCAGGACTCTGCATGTTGTCTCTTTCTCGAAGGCTCAAAACTGATTTGAAGAAAATTCCTCCCTTAATAATGGGAGTTTTGCTTTGCTTAGGAAGTCCAGAAGGTTGACCTGGTTATCTTTTTGCTGCAGAAGAATTAAGTCAATTGGAAATAGGTTACTTCTGTGTACAAAAATATAACAGTCTAGTGGAAAACGATATTTTCTGTTAGAGGACATTCTTAGGTATATTGTTTTGTTTCCACGTGGCATCATAACTTGTTTCCTTCTTATTTGACCTCCAAATCATGAGGTAGAAAATATGTTATCAGACAAATAAATGACATAATTAAAAAAACTATCTTCCTTTTAAGAATTAGGTTATTTTCTACCAAATGTGAAACCTGAAGAGCAAAGTATGTCCATTCTTAAAAAGCTTTTCCATGTGCAACATTCCAGAAACAGGTAAGGATGAAAAGTCTGAAGGCTTTGCAATAGCAGGGGATCATTTGAGTAGAACAGACTCGGGTAATTCTAGCAGCTGAATCCTATCTGCACTGTGAAGAGGAAAAAGGGAATGGAGAATAGAGAGAACAAGTTTAGAAGAAAATTTATTCAAAATTTCTTAGGAGTGGTGGGAAGAAACTGCTCAGATTGAAATTTAGCTGTCAGTATGTCCCTGAGGAGGTGAGCAAGAAACGTAAGTCAGTCATCAATGTGAAAATAATTCTTTGAGCAGTCTGTGATTACTGATCTCTTTTCTTGAATTATCATGGCCAGTATGCAATGGGAGAATAGGTGACAACAAGCTGGTTGTGCATCAAACACACAAATGACACATAACCCAGAGGATAGTAGCTGATCTGCTGAAGTATGATTTTTTTGTTTTAACTAAGAGCTGCAACTGTCATAAACATGTAGCATACACAGTCAAGTCTGTCCATTGATGCATGCAAAAAGGGAATTAAGATGCTGATTCCAGAGCTCCTGACTTCCAGTGCCAGAAATGACCATTATGCAAAAATGCCGCTGAACTTTTCACACAAGTGTGTTAGAGAACATGTTTTGAAAGGTTAGCTAATTCTTTTTAAAAGGCTTAGAACACTGGTAATTGTATCCCCAGCCATATTATTGTAGTGACAGATTACCCTCAATGCCAGGAAACAGACTTTTGGTCCTTACATCCTCTCATACCTTAGTCAAAAGGTCTGAAAAGCCTCCCGTTATCTTTTCTATGTGTTTGTACCTATACACAATGGACCAAATATTTTCTCAACTTTCTCTTCAGTAAGGTAGTTTATTCGATCTTCTCAAACCTCAGCTAAGGCTAAAATACTTAAGCTGATGAAATGCTGTTATTTCCAGATCTTCCACATCTCTTCCAAATGTGAAAAACAAAGGTGATTGGAGGTCTGGGATCTCCTGAAACTTACATATCCAGCTTTTCTCTCCTTCCTCTACATCTTCATCTATCCTTTGCCTTAGTTTTCATACTGACATTACACATTGAAGAGACCTTATTGCAATTCCTGGGATCTTATTCTTTTTTGAAATGATCTGTCAAATAGGTCTGTGAAATGCAGACATAAACTGTGATTTTGGTTTAATTTGGCAGTGATATACTTTACTGAATTGCTAGCAATCTTACTAGCCAGTGCAGGCATATTGTAGCAATAACCTGTCCTACTCATTATTTAGAATCCCAAGAAAGTTTACAAGATTTTAAATCAGTCTTGGATTTTTATATTTTACATAATAAATTAGTTTAAAAATTAATCTTTGGAATATCTTTAGTATTGGACCTCTGATAAATCTGAAAACAGATTTTGAGATCAGTTCTTGAACCACTTAAAATTTTGAGATCCTTGAGCACATTTTCCATATAAGTGACAAAGAAAAACAACTTCCTAAAATGTCAGGATGAGTACAGTGGTTTTCAAGCACTTCAGAAGACATGACAAATAGAACTGCTTTAATTATACAGGCTAAAACTTGTTAATTCTTGGAGATGCACAAATGCAAGACAAGTCCAAAACGATCAGAATTCCAAAAAAAGAGTACATGCCTGACAAGAACGACTGAAAAAGTGTCTGATTTATCAAAATGTTAAGAAGCTAAAATGAACTAAGATAGAAAGCATTTTGAAATAGCAGGACAAGAACCAGACACTGATATTTAATAGGGAAAACATATCCTTTATCTGAGATTAGACTAAGGAAGAGGATACATTT
The DNA here is from genome assembly GCA_013400975.1 of Atrichornis clamosus. Lineage (NCBI taxonomy): Eukaryota > Metazoa > Chordata > Aves > Passeriformes > Menuridae > Atrichornis > Atrichornis clamosus. Next base: position 38,590 of record WBMZ01001500.1, read on the forward strand.
AGAATTTAAAATGCTGTCTATGCATACAAAGGGTTGCAAAATAAGTCTCTTCTGAATGAAAGTGCTATAGGTTACTAGATATGTATACTCAGGTGCACTAAGCATAGAAATGAATAGCAGAGAAGCTAATTTTAATTTTAATTTTAATTTTTATTTTTATTTTTATTCAGAATACAGCATAACATTTTCTAAATTCTAGCATTTTAGAAGGGCAATCAAGAAATGGCAGACTGTATATTCATTCTTTACCAAAGTAATTAATTATTAAAGTACTTCATTAATAAAGAATTAGACACTAAAAATTAAATAACAATCAATTTTAAAAGAGGTACTGCATGTCACATAAAATTGTTATCCTCAGGAGCAATGGAAGTAAGGATTTGTTTTCTTATCTGTTAGCTGAACAGGGTAAACTGCATCTGTGAAAATCTGTGACTTTCTCTGTAGAATGCCCTTAAGTCTCAAGTCTCCAGCCCTCATTTTTCTTGGTACATCAACTTGAGACCTGCTCTTCAGAGCAGTATTTTAGAGATAAAATCCTCTCATAATTGTGTGTGTGTGTGTGCATGCAGTTATTTCAATAACTGTGAATTCAGTTTAATACCTGGATTTCCAGTTTGTCTCAGGAAAAATGACAGAATTTAACCAGTGGCAAAACAACTTTCAGAAAAGTACGGTTTTTTTTAAGACATTGCAGAAAAAAATCCACTATATAACAATGAACAGTTCACACATAAACTGTATTAGTCAGTTATTAATCTTTGTTTATACATGATTTTGACAGGTACTGCTTCTAAATTTGCCACTTATTTGTTCCAGAGAGAATCTGATTGCATCTATCAGATCAGACATACAAGGGTACCTAAAATTCAAGAAAAATACCCAAGTTAATTTCATCTTCATTTTTTCCTGATTTTTAAGACACTAAGAGAGCTATTCAGAAGAAATACAAATTGCATTGGTACCAATCAGTAGCAGATAGAAACTTTTTTTGGTGTGGTCAATTGTATTCTATTTTTCCAATTTTATTTAACTACACCCAGTTACAGGAGAAGATACAGAGGTGTTCACTCAGATAATGAGAATTTCACCCCAATTTAAGAGTAGTAGCCTTCTAATTTCTGTTTCAAGTAGCTGCCATTCCATGTTAAAGGAACAAGGTTTTCATCAGCTAAAGATAATATCAAAATAAAAGTTCCTTCTAATGTTTTCCTGTCTTTGCACACTGATATTGCAACATTCACACACACAACATTCACTTTTTTCTTTTCACTGTTGAAATCCTCAGATAAGTACCAAAGGCACATTTAGGTTACTAACTCCATAGAGAAGGTTGCTGCTTCTTTTTCTTCTAAACTCATAAATAGTCCTTACAAACAAACCCCAAAAATATGGAGTTGATAAAGTTGTAGTACCTTAAAAACTGCTAAAGCAACTGCATTGTTATCAGCAAGCATGCTGTAATTGCTAAAGCAATTTATCACTGTTAACACAGAGACTATTTTTATAAATACTTCTGAGCCTCTTTCAACTCAACTTCAGCTCCTCAGCTGCTAGTCTGAACCGCTGTGGGGGTGGATGAAGTGGGATTCTATTGTTTCACCTGAGATCCTGCCTTGAGAACACAAATTGCATTGAATTCAGGCTCCAAAACTGGGTTGAAGGATTTTGCTCTATAAAATTTAGTTCACATAATGAAAACTGAAGAGGCTGTAATTCCATGTCAGGAATCATAGGAGAAAAAAATGATACACTTCTGAATCATTAACAAACTACTGTTCCTTTGCAAAAACAAAGTAACTTAAAGCAGTTGAGCTTAGTAATGAATTTGGCTCAAATTTCAGAACATATTTTAATTAAAACAAGATCAAATACCAACTTTATTTAAAAATATTTAAAGATATATTGGTATTTAAGACTTTATGAATATTTTTATATACTTGTAAGCTTCACTATAAATGAATATTTCCTTTTTCAGTTCATGATCCTGAAGCAGAGGGAATAACACATTCTCAAATGCAGTGACCTAGAGCATCTGTACCTGTGCCTTTGTTTTCCTTAATATATAAATCATCTTCTCTAGGGTGTTTCTATCCCATTTCTTACCAATCAGATTAACATATTCCCTATTTCATTCTTTTAAAATCGTTTATATATATATATATAATTTTCAGTTTTTCTTGGACCATTAGGAATAGAGGAAATATAATTTCTTAGAAAAATGAAATTAGAATGCTTAAGTGAGGGTATCTTCAGGAGTGTAGTGTTCAGGCAGGTAGAAAGGAGACAAATACAGTGAGAGGGCATACAGGTGCACATTCTTTCAGAGCAAGAGAAGACACTTTTTCCAGGAATGCCAAGAGGCTGGATAAAGTTTATTACAGCCCAGAGGACACAAAATTTTGTTGAATTGAGGACAGTACAAGGGAACAAGACAATGAATAGACTCAGTGCCCAGAGGGCAGATCCATGCACAAATCTTTTTAAAATTAGTTTCCCTATCTTCCACACGGTTCTGTGTTCTCAGTTTAAAAGCTTTTGATTCCAGTTTTTGCTTAATTGTTTAGAGCTTAAATTAATTTGACTGGTTTTGGTGTCCTCACTTTAGGAAAAACTTGTCAGCCAAACAACCCCAAAACTCCATCTGGTTGTATAGAGAGTTGTATCTTTGCTTTAATGACGGTGTCACTGTACCAACCTACATATTCAGCCTTTAGAAAGACCTAACACCTTTGTACATAAAACTGTTAAGCATTATATCACTATACCATATCTGACAGATTACTGCTTAGTGTTAACCTATTAAGAATGCACATGAAATGCTACTAATTGTAGCTCATGTTATACCTAAGAAATATAAATGTGCAATGATATATCTGCCTTGTTCTCTAGCAATGACAGGGCAGGTAGAGGCTGCGTGTTATTTCAGTGGACAAACAGATTGTCCACTGAATTTTACCTCCAATAAAAAATAACCAGCCTTTCATTAATGATGTTTTCATATATGCTAAAAATGTACAAACACAGAAGATAGCTTGCAGCTTTATGTTTGTTCATTGTCATGACTTTAGAAATAAAAATTATTTCACAAGGTTATTTATTTTATTTTGCAAATAAAAAAGTTTTCATAAAATCAAACACATTTGCAAACAGAATTTGCTTCAATAAGTTCTCTCTTCAAAAATTTTTTTTCTTTTCTGACTGTCTTTTCTTATGTTGTCTTCGTTTGTTACTGGATGACCACAAGAAAACTACTGTTATACCTAGAATTTATAAGTGGTCTCTCTTTTAGCTACAATTCATTCTTGAATCCCAAACTTTCAGAAAAGTTGGAGTTGAGGCATCTCTGTATATAAAAAATTCTGTTTTCTGCTATGATATTGAGTATATGAAAGATCTAATTGAGACTGAAACTAGCATTATTTGTGAAAAGTTCTAAGAATTTAATAATCTAAATTAATGTATTTTAATTGAACATATGCAGATTTCATGATTTTTCTACGACTGTCTAGCAATGTTTGAATCCAATTCTTTGCTAAACTAAATGATGGTACTTTAATGTGTTTGTTAGTACATTCATAGGAACTAAATTATTGAAAATACCATAAAAATAAATATTTTAGATATTACCATATCTGCTGCTTTTAATTTCTAATATAGTAATATCTAATTTTACTACTCCTTATTGTTTTTAAGAAATAGTTATTTTTCACATTTAAACAGTTGTTCTCCTTCTAATTATCTGTTACTAAAACTCATCAAAATGTTACCTACTGAGGCAAAAAAATTTGACTACTGTAGCTGTTTTTCCATAAAGAAAAACACAGAATACACCACCATTATAAAAGCTCATGGGTTCTTCAGACTGTCAAAATAAAAATTTCTTTCTCCTCTTAACCCCTAAACCTTCCTCTGAACTTCAGAGAATGAGGTAGCAAAACCCCTGTAGCAAAAGATTCTTCCTTTTCATAGCCAGTATCAGAAAGGCTGGAGTTTCTTCTGCTGGTTGCTTTGTCTTGTTCATGCTCCTGAAAAAGACAGTTCAACACACATTGAATTTGACACTTCACTTCAGGACAAATCTGCAAGTGTGGTTTTTGCGTTCTCTCTTCTCTCCATAAATGCCTTGAAAATAAGTGGAGCTCCATCAAGAGTCAGGACTAGAGGTTGTGAGAGTGACAGCATGTTTCACACACACGCATGTCAATGTGACAACAAAGTCCATTTTTAGAAAGCTGCATAGAAACCTCTCTGCATCAGTGTCAAATTAGAGATACTGTTCTGAAACATTGATTACGACTGCATATTTAGTCTGTGTCAGCTGAAAGAATCTGACTTATCTATCCATCTATTGCTGTCTGCTGCTCAAATGCATGTCATCCTGTCAATGGGCTCGTCATTACACTAGCTGAAAGGTTTGCAGACTTTCAATGCTGAGAAAGAATTATTATGGTGTTTATGGATGACTTCAATACTAGTACATCCCTTTTTTAGGAGTGTCAAACTTCTTGGCAATCCATTTTGTTGAACAAAAGTGAATCCCTGCTGTGGCAAATTCATGAGCTTTCTATACCATTTTCTCAAGGCATAGTTCCTCAATGATCCTTTATGCTCTTATGAATGCTCCACTTACATGCTTCCTTTAATGTAAATGCCTGTTTGTGTAGTTTTATCTGTTTCCAAAAGTACAGTTCTATGTGAGAATGTGTCTGGAAAATTCATGTTTAAGAAGCAAATTTTATGACAAGCTGAGGTACAAGACAGAACCATTTAGAAACACTTAATAATAAAATTATTTTTAACATTAGTATTCTATAAATTAAATGTTTGTCTTATATAAATTAAAGTTAATGATTTATAAAAATGAAGAGTTTTCTAGAAAGTCTGCTTTGCTTACCAGGGCTGCCAAGGTTACAAGTTTTTTGTCTCCAGGTTTTCAGACAGTGAACTTGTGTTATCTGAAACTTATGGAAGGTAGATTTGCTTGGATTTTGCTTGGGTGTTTTTTAGTTTTGTTTTGTCTGTGTGTGTGTGTGTGCATGTACCAATAGAAATTGCTAAAAAAAGTTTTGTGTTTAGATGCCTCTTTACACTCAACTTAGAGACCTTTCAGGAAAAAGCTGCTAGCCTAGTTAATTTATTGCATTTTTCATTTCAGTCATAAGTCACTGCATTTAGTTTTTTGCTTTCTGAAATTTCTGACAAGCTAGAAATATGATACGGATTATGTAAGAAAGCTCACTGGTTTGCAAATATTAGTAAGGTAAATAAATTAAGGCATGCTCTTAAAAGAGTAGAACTTGGTAAGGTGAACAGCATAATGTGATTGAGAGATATGCAGAAGAAAAAAAAAGGGAGTTTCTTGAGAGTTTCTCTCTCTGTTCTGGACTCTGTGTTTGGCCACCTCATTGAACCACACTCCTGCAACACCAGATGCCAAAGGGGTGATATGACTGAGCAGAACTGTGCTTATTAAAGGGCATGATAACATTGCAGAGATGCAAATAGAACTGTCAGAGCAGAACAGAGACAAAAAGCCAAAATATTTTTCCTTCTGGCTTCCATCTACCACTGAAATCAACTGGATTGATGCAAGTGGCTAAGGATATATCTGTGAACAAGTATTTTATGTCCCTACTAAGCATATTTTTTAAACACTCTCTTAATAAAATCAGATAAAAAATATAGTTGTGCTAAAATTAATACCTACATCATTGGACGATGAATAATTCAAATGTAATAAACTGACCTTGAATTTCTTTTTGTTTTAACACTGTGTTTTATTTTATTATTTATTTTGCATTGTGCCTGTTACACCAAGTGTAGGAGTGTAACTAGACATCTAAAGAATAAATGGAAATGAAAGAATCTATAAGATCTGGGAATAGCTCTGAAGTCCTTTTCTGGAAGAAAACATAGCCCACTACTGTATTTGAAATAGCAACTTCTTATGATTTGAAAAAGTTTAGAAAACTTTTCTGACCCCTGTATATTGTTTTCTGTTATGTTATTCTTGAGTTGCTTTATAAACCAAAAAACCCTTATTTATAATTTTTTTCTAACATGGCTACTGTTGTAAAAGACACCAAAAAGTGTTTTACTAATGCATCATCAGCAAAAGGAGGCCTAAGGAAAATCTCTATCCATCCTTTACTGCATGGAGTGGGAGGCATAAAGACAGAGGATACAGAAAAGTATGAGATAATTAATTCCTTTGCCTCAGTCTTTAAGAGTAAGGCAAATCATCCTCAGGGTACCCAGCCCTTGAGCTGAAAGACAGAATTGGGGAGCAGAACGAAACCCCCATAATCCAGGAGGAAGTGGTCAGTGACCTGCTACACCACTTAGACATACACAAGTCCATGGGGCCAGATGAGATTCACCCAGGGGTACCGAGGGAGAGTATGGAAGACCCTTTCAATCATTCACTAGCAGTCCTGACTAACTGCAGAGGTCCAAAGTGACTAAAAGTTAGCAAATGTGATACTCATCTTCAAGAGGGGTTGAAAGAAAGATATAGGAAGCTACAGATCTACCAGTGATGGAAAAGATCATAGAGCACATCTATAAGTGCCACCACATGGCACATGCAGGACAGCCAGAAGATCAGACCCAGCCAGCATGGGCTTAGGAAAGGCAGGTCCTGCTTGACAAACCTGATCTTCTATGTCAAGGTGACCTGGTTAGTGGATGAGGGAAAGCTGTGGATGTTGTCTACCTGGACTTTAGTAAAGTCTTGGACACGGTTTTCCACAGAATTCTCCTGGAGAAACTCTCTGCTAATGGCTTGGACAAGTACACTCTGCTGTAAGAAAACCCTGGCTGCATGGCTGGGCCCAGAGCATGGTGGTGAATGGAGTTACATCCAGCTGCTGGCTGGCTGCAAGTGTTTTCTCAAGGGCTCAGTACTGGAGTTGGTTCTATTAACCAGAGAGGTCCCAGCTGAAGTTAGCAAATGTGACACCCACCTGCAAAAAGGGTTGGAAAGAAGATCCAGAGAACTACAGGCCTGTCTTTATTGATGACTTGAATGAGACGACTGAGGGTAAACCCTCAGTAAGTTTGCAGACATCAGCAGGTTGCGCAGGAGTGTTGATCTGCTGGAGCAGAAGGTTCTGCCAAAGGGTCTGGACAGGTTGGATTGGCTGAGGCCAATTCCATCAGGTTCAATAAGGTGAAGTGCCAGATCCTGCACCTGGGTCATAACAACCCCATGCAGCACTACAGGCTTAAGTAAGAGCGGCTGGAAAGGTGCCTGGCAGAAAAATATTTGGGGGTGTTGGTTGACAGCTGAACATGAGTCAACGCATGCCCAGGTGGCCAAAAAGTCCAAAGATATCCTGGCCTATATCAAAACAGCGTGGTCAGCAGGCCCAGGGCAGTGATCCTCCCCCTGTACTTAGCACTTTTGAGGTTGCACCTTGAATCCTGTTTTCAGGTTTGCACCCTTCCCTGCAGAAAAGACATTGAGGTGCTGGACCCATGTCCAAAGAAGAGAAATGCAGCTGATGAAGGATCTTGAGCAGAAGTCTTATGAGAAGCAGCTGAGGGAGCGTAAGGTTGTTTAGTCTGGAGAAAAGGATGCCTGAGCAGAAATACTAAAATTCTGTAGCACAAATTAGTATTAATTTTCAAAATACTCTACTTTCCAATATGGGGGAAAAAATTAAAAAAATTATCTGAAATCCTGTAAATCCTTTGACATGGTACCCCACAACTTCAGTCTCTCTAAATTGGAGAGTTGGATTTGATGGTAGACTGTTAGGTGAATAAGGAAGGTTGAATGATGGCATCCAGAGTGTGCTGGTCAATGGCTCAGAGTCCTGATGGACATCAGTGACAAGTTGTGTCCCTCAAGGGTCCATGTTTGGATATTTAATACCTTCATCAATGACATAGACTAAAGGATTGAGTCCACTCTCACAAAATTTGCAGATGACACCAAACTAAGTGATGCAGCTGAAGGAGAGGATGCCATCTAGAAGGATCTGGGCTAGCTCAAGAATCAGGCCCATGGGAACCTGATGAGGTTTAACAAGACCGAGAGCAAGGTGCTGCACTGGGGTTGGAGCAATCCCTGGTATCAGTCCAGGCTGGGAGATGAATGGGTTGAGAGCTCTGCCAAGGAGGCCTTGTGGGTGCTGGTGGATGAGAGGCTGGACATGAGCAATGTGCACTTGCAGCCCAGAAAACCAATTGTATCCTGGATTACATCAAAAACAGTGTGGGGCAGCAGGTTGAGGGAGGTGATTCTCCTCATGTACTCTGCTCTCATGTAAGACTTCACCTGGGGTACTGCATCCATCTCTGGGATCTGCAGAAAGGAGGGGACCTTTTGCAAAGAGTCCAGAGGAGGCCACAATGATGATCAAAGCAATGAAGCACCTCTCTTCATGAGGAAAGGCTGACAGAATTTGGATTCTACAGCATGAAGAAGAGAAGGTTCAGAGGGTATTTTGTAACAGCCTCTCTGTACCTAAAAGGGGACCTAGAAAATCACTATAGTGAGTTTTTACAAGGACATGTAGTGATGAGACAAGAACAAATGGCTTTAAACTGAACAGACTAGGTTTAGATTAAATATTAGGAAGAAATTCTTTATTGTGAGAGTGGTGAGACACTGGAATAAGTTGCCTGGAGAAACTGTGGATGCCCCATCCCTGGAAGTGTTCAGGGCCAGGTTAGATGGAGCTTTAAGCAACGTGATCTAGTAAAAGGTGTCCCTGCCCATGACAAGGGCATTGGAACTAGATGGTCTTTAAGATCACAGAATCATTTAGGTTAGAAAAGCCCTCTGAGACTATCATGTTCAACGTCTGATCAATCACTGCCTTGCCAGCAAGGCCATAACACAATGTGCCATGTCCAGTTGTTTCTTGAACACCTCCAGGGATGGTGGCTCCACTCCCTGGGCAGTTCATTCCACCATGTAACAACACTTTATGAGAAGAAATTCTTTCTGGTCCCTTCAAACCCAAGCCATTCCATGATTCTATGAAGAGAGAGAGAAATATTTAGGCAGATAGAAGTAACATTTAAATTGAAATTTTGTCAAGACACTAAGGTTATGCTAGAACGTAGTCATGGAACATTCTCTTAGTTTTAGGATGATTCATTTTCCCACCACCCCAGGAAAGGAAATTGACCAGTCTTATTCTAACTAATTAAAATTCTACTCTTATTCAGTAAATCAGATAGCTGAATGTAATTATATGGTTTTAATTGTTATGTTAAATGGATAAAATAAAGACCATTCTGAGAGGGAAATATTACTTAATATGCAAGGTACAAAAAGAGAGTTGTTTAGTAAACTGTAAATAGTCTGAGGAATAAGCTCATTACTTCTGTTGCAATAGAGAAGAGCCTCACTAATTCACATTAGTGATTTGGAGACTCACTGTAAATGAATGAAGTTTATTATGAGACACTAGGTGAAATGGTAAAACTCTCATGGACTTGCAATTGTAGTTTGATTTCAAGGCAAATGAATAAGAAAAATAGCAAGAATAACTAAGTATAAAATATCTACTGGTCATTTATATGACACACAATTTCATTACAAGTATTTGGGGCGAACATGGAAAAAACTAGGTTAATTAATCTCTTTTAAAGTAGAAAATATGGAGCAGAACTGTATCAAGTTTCAAAATAAAATGTTACATTCATTTTTGAAACTCTTCCTCATCTTATTGAAATTGTTGGGTTTTATCCCACTTATATAATTAAAGAATATAATAATAACATTTGTAAACATTTTTTTGGCCACAAAATCATCTAGAGGAAAAATGCTGAGGAATAGATACTGAGGCAGCTTTTGAACACTAACTATTGCAGGGTGATGTTTTCTTTTTTTTTCATGGTGCTATTACACAGAATTTTCCTAACTTCAGGGTCACTTGCCAGTTTGTGATTAGATGCAGCATTTTAGCAAAGGCACTATTTTTTCTGGTTACCTTCCCTATTTTTTTCTTATACTGTGTTTTTCGTGATGCAGCAGGAGGAAATAAAGTATTCTACATCTTAAGTTATTAAAACATAATAATTTACAAGGTTGTTTTCATACTTTCATTAATCATAAATTCTCATTTGCTCATCTGGAAAAAATCTGCTAAAAATTATGACTGACAATGAAAGAATGTTGTTCAGTTTCATACATCCTTTTCTTAATACTCTGCTTGCCATCTGGATGAACAAATAAAATGCACAGAAAAAGACAAATGACCATTTAAGAAGTGGAAAACATCTAAGATTTGTGCCCATTATCACAGAAAGATGGAAAATTGTTTCACACATACAATTTCACAAAAGCAACCCTGTTTATCTGTATTCTGATAAGTAGTTTTTCTAGATCAGTGGAATTAGGATTCTGGCAACTAACTTACATAGAATAAAGGATTTCTGAAGACTACTTCTGTGAGAAGTTCCAGTTTCTGATTTCAAGTAATTCTTCTGGGTTTTCTTTGTCTTTTCTAAGTTAAATTAAATGCAACAAGAGATAACAATGGTGCTGAACATTTTCCATGCCAATTATTCACATACATAAAAACCCAAGTGCTGAAAGGATTTAGTTGCTACTCTTCATAGAATGGGAAAGTGTGGGATTTTTTTGTTTTATCAAAGAAAATAAAATCTTGAGGTACCACCTCACGTCTCTGCATCTAACAGTCTAACACTGAGACCTTCAAATATACATTTATTGCTTTCTAGTACAGAGGTATTGAATGTGCCCTGTATATTTTATCTTCTTACACAGCCCCATAGATCAGCTCTTGCTTTGTTGTGCTGAGTCTTATATGTATGCTTTAAATTCCATGCAAATGGCAAATAAAAGTGCCAATAATAGGCATCAGGGCACTCTGGAGGGCAGGAGCAGAGACACAGACCTGCTACCTTGCTCCTACAGTATCCAGGAGGGAAGTCTGCAGTGCAGCCGGGCTGCAAGGTGCCTGTCACGAGCACTGTCTTCCGAGGCACTGTCCCACAGGCTTCCATCACAGTATCCTAGAGTGGATATCTTCATATCTTCTGCCTTTTCCGTTGAAGAATATTCAGATTTTTTTTCTATGAATTTATTTACAATAAATAAGGTTTCTTGAAACAGAAACTTCTGATTCAGACTGCCAAGCATCTAATGAGAAGGTTACACTGTCATTATCAGTTTCTGAGTTCCTGAGTACTTCATCCTTAAATAACTTGTGAAGCTTCACCAAGAATGAGCAGGAGAGTCTTGCAACATCACTCAGGAACCTGATAGCGAGTACACCTTTGCACAAAGTGACAGACCTTGAGCAAACATCCTTCTTTGAAGGAACATAGTGATCTGAAGGTTTGAATGACCTCAGTAAAGGGATATATTTGCTACTGAGACTCATGTAAGAAGTCAGTTTCACTGTCCAGTTTCAGAGGCTTTTTACAGAAGACAGAATAGGCATCCATTTACTAAAATTGCATTATCAAATAGAAAAAAAAAAAGGAAAGGCTTGCATATTCAAGAGGTGTTGAAATATATAGAAATAAAATAAAATGTGGACCCCAGTGTCAAATATGCAACATGCATTCCTTCACAGAGCATTTCTTTAAATGAATTTAACAGTAAATGAATTAACAAATACTGCTTGATAGGAAGTATTCATCAGTTATATTAGTTCAAATTGCATTCAGAGAGAGAAAAGTCTCAGCTAAGAAAGAGAGAAAGAAATAGAAAGCAGATCCCACATTCCTGTGTTTTAAAAAAACCTCTGCCATCTTTACCAAATAAATCTTTCTTAAAGGCACCTTCTGACATTCACTGTGACAGAGAAAATAGCCATCAGCAACTACTGGCAGCCGAAGAATATTGAGCTACTTTGAGCTGTTCTCAAGAGATAGGAATTCTAGCGAACAAATCCTTTTACACTGGCTAAAAAAGTCCATTTTTTTTAACCTGTGATCACCAGATACTCAGCAAATAAATCTTTGCTGCAGCATCCCTCTGCTGCAGAGCTCGGTGAGGTTTTTTCAAAGCAGCGTATTTCTATTGGCTTTTTTGTATTTTAAAAGTTTGATGAAGGACTGAAGGTGTGGTTTAGGCCTGAACTGCTTCTTTATTGTTGTAAAACAAGATAAAGTTTAAAATCTCACTTCCAGTTTTTTGTGATGTAAGAAATAGAGCACCCTCGTCTAAAGAATTTTCTATAATTGCTTAAATTCCATAGATCACTTCCAGTTAGAATGCTCTGCATAAACTATATAGGTATTATCATACTGATGATGATGATGATGATAAACAAGTGCACATATATGTATATATATTCATAAAATAAATAATGCACATTTATAGTTTAAGAAAATTTGTCTTATCCAACAATTTGTGAAAATAATAGACCTGAATAAAAATGCAGTGCTTCTAAGTAAAACTAACACACCAGCTTTTGCTAGAGTGTGGTTTGAATAACAATGAGGATGTACAGTATATGACTAGCTGTTTGCAAGCACAACAAGCTGTGACCATGTAGCCCAATCATAAGTATTGTCATGGTTATTAACAGGCCATAAGCTTTGTATTGAATTTGCTAGATATCAGGACTGAGGCTTTTCAGACTTGGTCTGTCTGAACTTGAATTCTCTTATAGATTGGTTTTACAGTGAAAACAATTTCTCTATCTGACCAGGTATTTATGGCTAATTAATTTTCCTTTTTTTTTAATTTTTATGTGGTGCAAGCACGATTTTATAGAAGCAGTTATTCTGTATGGAATATAATATTTCAACTAATACAATGAAGTAGAAAAATACAGACATGGTACAGTAACAGAGGCCTTGAGATGTGGAGAAAAAGGACATGGCACAGAGGAGTACAGGTATGGGATGATCAGGGATGAAGCACAGGAAAAGAGATCACACAGTAATATATGTTTTTACCTGTGTAATAAGTAAAATTAACAGTGTCATTTCAACGCCCTGGAAATCTGATGGTGTCTGCCATGGCTGCACATGGCTCTATATGACCTCTAATGCCCTTATAATCTCTAATATTATACATACCTGGATATGATATCATAGAATATCTTCTTAATGACATGTGTTTAAGAAGACCTTGACATTTTCTGATTACTCAGTATATTTTCTAACTACTTCACAAGCTTCTGGGAATGCTTAAACCAGGTAAACAGTTATGTAGAACTTGTGCTTAAAGCTTCCGGTTATGCTTCAGTAATCTAAGAAATTGAATAAAGTTACTACAGGATCTTATATTTGTTCAACAGCTACAATATAAAGTCCACATTTAAATTGTTTGGTTTTGGTTAATTTGCCTACATGCAGTAAAATAACAGGAAGGTTCTGCAAGAATCTGAAATCTATTGCAGTCTGCATCTTATTAAAGCCCATTATTTTTTAACCCTTATGGCAAAATACCTTTATTTTCAGGGATATATTTTCAAAGGAAGTTTTTAAAAAAAGTTACTGTAAAAATAGAAATCTTGGTAAATATGCAAATTCTTTTACATGGGAGAACACCAGCCATATAGTATATATGCAAATGTTCTGCTATAAGTCATTCATTTCCTAGCTAAGCAAAAAGAAGTAGGGATAAAGATTTGATTCTTCAGGAAATAGAGGAGGGTAGATCTTTTAAAGAAGTGCAATAATATTCACACTAAACCCAAAATAGAATATAGAAAAGTACCTTGAAGTTATTTGAAAATATAAATGTCTTTTAAATGTATGGTCTTAAAGGAAATAGAATTCCAAATTGTTTTGGAAATCTTCCTCCATTACATCTACATCTCTGCATTACAGGACTGAGATTTAAGAAACTGTGTAAATTCTTTCTTCTGTTGTGTTATACTGATGCTCCCTTTTTTTTGTATTCAAAGATATAATGAAGGGCAGCTTAGTTCATAAAAAACTCATTTTGCATTCTTCCTCACTAAACCTCAATGATGTTTTTTGTACAGTACAAAAGCATACTGCAGTAAGATAATGAGAAAGCATTAATAATTGCACAGATGACAAAAAGAGGACAATAAAATACCTGTTTCAACACAAAACAAATTAAAAAAAAATTAGAATAATGGAATATATCCAATTGCATAAAAATACACAAAAAACGTTATTTAAAACACAAAGGGAGATTCAAAAACAATACCAATGAATTCATTAAAAATTAGCTATTAAATTGAATAAAAGGCAAGAGATAATCTAGTTATTGAGAACTTGGATTTATATAGTTTTATTCACATTACAAATATGTTTTTAAATTAGTTTGTTTCCAATTTCTTTGCACAACTCTCAAAAAAGGGGTCTCTATGCATTTAATTTTTGACAGTACCAAAGCTCTCATTACCACGGTAATAATTTGATTTGAGTGTTTTGTAGTTTATTTAAACATTTTTCTTGTGCCTATCTGACTTGGGAGTTCTTTCACTGTAATTCATTTATGTGAAGTAATAAAATCATCATATAGGTATGTACACAACATTTAAGGACAATAAAGGCACAACTAGTCCCCATCCTCATTAGTCCAAAACAGTCAGATATCTCTGTTTTTAATCATTGGCCAAAAAATTATTTGGAATATATCAAAGGGTCTGTGACTCTGTACAGTGGCTACCTGTAGATCTGCATATCAATTTTCAAGCTTTGCCATATGCTTCAGGGATGTCACCCTAGCCTTAGCATCTCACCAAGGGTGCTTCCCCAGCCTTTAGGTTTACCACCTTATTCCACACTCTACTGTCTATTCCTCATATTTTCTTCCTGATACTCTACTCTTTTATGACCTTTCTCGGAGCTATTTACTTTTGCCTGTCAGTTTAGGATAATCTATAATGTAAATTTTAGAAGCTTCTTCTTTAATAAGCTTGCTCTCTTCCAGTGAAAGAGAAAGGAAAAAAAAAAGCAAACCCCAAACACAAACTCATTTATTAATAATATATATACAAGAATGAATTTTACAACCAAGTGCATAGTAGAAATAGTTCCTCTTTTTTTAGAAGCTTTTTGTAAAAGCTCTAATCTCTGTCCTTATGGTAGCTATGCTTCTGGGAGGCTTGCAAAACTAATATAGAGAAAAAAAATGTTTCTTTTATTCTTACATAATGGTAGTATGAATACTTGCACTTTTTATGTTTAATTCTTCTACCTTAAAAGAAAATCAGAAAGCATGGTCTTCTGTTTGAATCTGTTCTTTTAAGAGGCAAACAATGAAGACAGTGAATCAAAACAGCAAAGATCACCCAATTTCAAGTTAAAATTTTTATAGTGCTATTCAGTAGTTCAGTCCCAAATCAGAGAATGCATGAGACTGGAGATGGCATACTGTTACATAGTAAATGTCAGCAGATATATTTTATAGAGTTTTAAGGAATTTTGTAGCAAGAATACTTTATAAAATTATTTATCAGTGCAACACAATAGCAAGGAATTTCTCAGATTTTATGTCAGGACCCAGAAAACTCAAATGTTTATAAAGAGGTACAAAATGCCAAGGGCCCTGGCCTTTTTTAATCTCACTTTAGCAACAAATATTACTTTGGAATATTTTAAATAAAGTGACAATACTCCTTTAATTAAAACTCCTTTAGGAGTCCTTAAAGAGAATAACAGGATGGATAGTATAAATGTATATGATTATATTTTCTTGATGAGCATTAAATTATTATATTTTGCATTTTGAATGCAAAAAAAAAAGTCAATCTAGTTTGCTTGAAAAGTGGGAATTAGCAGTTTAAAAAAACATAGAAAATTGAGTAAATATAAGAGAAAACTACAAAATTCCTTTTAACGAGAAAGTAAATGGAATAAAAATTGATGACATGGAAACCCTTCTACTTAAATTAAAGATTTTATTTTGATTTTGAAATATTCTTGGGTTTTGTGGGTTTTAAAGTTTTCTAGAAATAAGAATCTCTTTAAATATTTTTAAAGATAGAATTGCAAAACATTAATTTTCTCTCTGTCCACAAGTGGCTGCAGGAATAAATCAATTTATAATCCTAGTTCAGAAAAGCAGTTGTAAAGAATGCTCCTTATTCAAAAATAAACATATGAGATCTATGTGCTACACCATGTTAGAATGGAATGCATCATAAATATGTGTGGTATTTTGAAGATCAGCAGGAGTTAAGCTCATAATTCTGTTAACTGCTTTTGTAAAGCCAGGGACTATATGCTCCTCAGGTCCACGAAGATGCTAAAAAAAAATTAGTCTTTTATATTCTGCTATTTAGTTGACACATAAAATGGTTTGCATATTATTTAAAATAACAACATTAGGTTGTTTGCACAATAAAGAATGACACATATACCAACAGATCTGTAATATAGATCTTTCAAGCTTTATCAGCACCAGGGAACAAGTTCTTATAAAGATAGCAGAGGGCAAACAATCAGCAGAATTTCCTTGTTATGAAGTAAAAGTTACTTTAAAATGTAGCATTTAGGTCAAAAAACTGTCTCTTGCAGGGAGGATGAAGTATGAAGAGAAATGTGGTTATGGTGTCTGTACTTGAAAATAGTTGTTTAAATATAGCTTTATTGTTACACTGCTTTTGCCAGGTTACTTGGCTAGTTATATAGTGTAACATCCATCTTTGTGAAGGACAAAAAAAAAGTGAAATCCCCAAAGATCCTTTTGCTTTCTTCCTCTGGAAAAGAGAATGAAGAAAAGAAAATATAGGGCCTTCACTTGACAGTTCTGTGCATGTTTTATTTACTTTTGACAGAAGTTAAATATCTTGATAATAACTTTTAAAGTGAAGTTTGCAACTTTGAAAATTGCTTGCTTTTTTCTCCTTTGCAGTTCTTTTAAATTTGAAACATGTTAGAATTTTTAAGAATGGATGTAGAATGATTGCCACTGCATCAGAGCATTCAGAAGAGGAGACTGAGTTATGTGGTTGACAATAGAAATATCCACACAAAAAAATTGCTTCAAGTAGCTCTCAGAATTTATAAAATATGAAAAAATTGATTGGAAATAGCTAACATTTTAACATCAACCTTCCCTCTAGATATTATTTCTAAAAGGTTTGTCCTTGAAAAAAAAATATTGTTACCTATAGCAAAAGGTATCTTCCTCGATGTTTCCATGTTTTTGATTTAACATAGCACATCAAAGTAATGATAAATCACACGTGAGTTCCACACACCTTCAATGCACCTTCAGCCTGTTCTGCAGTACTCAAGCTGTCATCCTCTGAGTCCCTTCTGGACAGAGCTGCCAATCATGCTAAACCATGTGAACTGCTTAGTGACACAGACAGCTGTTCACAGAGAATGAGACAGAGACCACCAAGCTCACTCATTTGGAAATTTAAAAGGATTTGAACATGTGGCTTCAGTGTGAAAGTCTAGTTCATTAATCTGGTAGTTTCTTTCAATCGTATTTTTAGAAGACGCTTTTGCAAATAAAAAATCAAACTCCCTTGATATTGCTACCACCAACATTTGGCCCCATTCAAGCTTTCAAACTCAGCATTCTTCATGATTTTGTGCAAATTCAGAAAATAGCCTTTCATACTAAGCTCTGAACTTTATTTCTCAAATTTTCTTTCACTGGGAAAGAAACACAGAGGTTTAAACATAATAGTTTTAACAGGAAAGAAACTCAGGAAAATTAAGTACTTTAAAGGAGAACCTGAAACACAGGAACACAAGAACCAAATAGTCTACCAAA
This sequence comes from Atrichornis clamosus, assembly GCA_013400975.1. Taxonomy (NCBI): domain Eukaryota; kingdom Metazoa; phylum Chordata; class Aves; order Passeriformes; family Menuridae; genus Atrichornis; species Atrichornis clamosus. The sequence goes on from WBMZ01001500.1 coordinate 56,249, forward strand.
AAAAAAAAAAAAAGACAAAAGGTCATAAATATTTACATAGGTCTTATTTTCATGTAAATAAGAAACTCCTAGATGTTCTCAAAAACTGTAATAAAGCCAAAAAGCATTAAAACATTTTTATCTCTGTCTATAATAAGGCTAGAGACACAAAATTGTACTAAATAGTAATAGGGATATAGATATGCTCAAGATAAAATATAAAATCTCTGTACTTTTAAAAAATATTTTTAGTGAAGCCTAGTTCTGTTTCATGGCATATCGCATTTTCTTCAGTTGTAAGTACCACATGTTTGAGAAGACTTTCTGAACTAAAATGCTTTCCCCAAAAAGCTTTGCCAATTATCCTTACTGAGGTATTTTGACTTTTATGAGACTGTTTATAACACACACCACAGAGAAAAAATGCAGATTTTCATATACTGTTTTTCATTCCTTATTTTTACTTAGTATTTTGAAGAGCAAGTAACTTACCTGTTCCATTTTCAGGGAAAAGACTAAGGCAAAAATCCAATGAAGAACTTATGTCCAGAAATGATGAATACCTAGTTTCCAGATCATTGTAGGCATAACACTGAAGTAGGACTGAAAGATCCAGGGATGATATTTTCTTGTGGGAATATTTCATGTCTCTTTTAGACTCATGCACAAATGTTGACCGGTGTGCAAAATTGCATCTGAGTCTGGAGTGCATTCATTCCTTAAGGAAAATTTAGCTGCTTCTCAGAGGCCTAGGGGAATCCATAGATTTAAATTATCTCTATGTATGTGAAAGGTTAAACACATAGGAATGAGATACAAAACCAAAAAATTTGGATCTTCAGCAGGGAGTTACCGAAATTAATGAATAAAAATTGAAAAGGAATGTCTCCTACATCTTTTTCCACTGCAGATTTTTTCTTCCACCATTTTTATCTCTCTAGGCTGCTGTATTTTGAATAGAATGTCAATAATGGGGAGAAAGACTTCATGAAATAGTCATCGAAGAAGGGAGACATGGACTTCATTAGTCCTTTAAAATTTATCTTATATGCAATTATTCTAGAAGAAGTTTAATCTGCTTTCTGAATTTTTATCTAGTCAGACTGCAGGATTTTGCTACCTATACTACTTTACTTCAAATAATTCTTTATTATGGAGTGGAAAAACAAAATCATTTAACAGGTAAAGCCTGATATAAAAATCACCATAGATTTCCCCATACAGTGGAAGTTATTTCAACAACCTCCAGGAAAATTTAAATTTCATTGTCCTCACACTGGATCTGATCCGATGAGTGTTTCAAGTCACCAAACTAGTGAACACTGAGGTGGTGAATCATTACTAACCATAATTAACAAGATACTGTGAGTAATACATGTATTCTAAGATATTGACAACAGTACACAACTCTGAAAGTGAAGTGAACGGAAGGAATCACAAATATCAGCCCTTCAATTTAGTGACTTTCTGCTCAGCAGTGAAAGAATTCAGTATTTATATGAATTTTTTAAAAAATTGTTAAAGAAAAATTAGATGTGCCTTTGGTAGATGACAGGCTTATCCAAAGCCAGGTGACACTTAAGCAAGTTTCAAGAGTAGTGGGATGGTTACACAATGGTTACAATTTTTATTTCAAAATTACTTTTAACTTCGAATATTTAATTAACTATTAGTTTAGAAACTAAGATTCAGATTCAGTTTGTGTTTTTTGGGAAAAAAAAAAGCACAAATAATGACAAATTGACCTTTTTCTCTCTATGCATGTCACTTATTCTCTTAGGATTAGAAAACTATTTATTGTTCATTTTTAGTTAAAAAAATACATTTTTCAATGTGAATCCCCCACATACTCACAAAAACTTCTTTCTTAGGTTAGGATTCAGTCTCCTAGAACATAGTGTCAATAATAACTACAGACAGAGGGTAGGAAACAATTTATTTTCAGACACAAATTAAACAATTATTGAAGCAAAAGAGTTATACACTATATCTGCAATGAATGCATTTACACGCTTTCATTTCTAGAAAGGGCTTCTTGCTTTGAAATGGAAGTAGTTTTCTAACTTAAAGTAGGTAATTACACACTCCATTAAACAAGTAATTAACAGATTACAATTTAAAAAAAAAATCCAACTTGAAAATGAGCAATTCAGATGCTAAATGTGAAGCACACTGTTATAATTAGCATAATACTTTTTGAAATGGATTAACAAATACACAATGAAAATGAAAAAAAATCTATTTTCTCCATGCAAGTCATAAGCAACAAATAGCATTTTATGTCAAGAAATATCACAGTATAAGAACCTAGTGCAAATACCTCATGCTAAATTGTTTACTTAAATAAATAAATAAATAACCTCTTAATTCCCTGAAGAAATAGCTAAAACTTTTGGAAAATTACTATTGCATATGCAGCATGCTGGGAGCATTCATTATGTGAAGAAAACAAAAGGTCAAATGCAGGGGTTTTTTACAAGCAAATATGCTACTTCTATTAATTTGGAGATGCAAGTAAAATTTTACCTACTACTATTCTAAACATCAGGAAAAGCCACCATAATGAGAAATTCTATCCAATACTTTATGCTTCCATGTCTTGTGTTAATTTTGTACATCTAATGAAGTTTCTCAAAATAAAAGTTAATATGCCCAGATAGGATAGTAAAAGGCATGAATGGGTTTATGAACTAATTTCTTCAGCTCCTTCACTCCAGCTGGCACATACTGGCCACCTGTCTATTCTACCAGTACAAGATGTGTGCTTTTCAGCTGCTGCCTTGAAGGAATATTAACTCTGCTTCAAAATTAAGGAAATGACTTTAATAAGAGCTATATCCTTTGCATATAATAATTTTATTTCATCTTCTTTACAGCTATCTGTTTTTATTTGTTGAAGATATGAATTGTAGACAAGAAATGATCAAGACAGAATCTAGTTAACCTCTTTCCTAAGGTGTTTAATCTACCTGTTCTCCTGGATTATCATTTTAATCATCATTTAACTACAAAATGGTACATTCTTCTATGAAAAGAATTATTCAAACATTATTTTTAAATGTTCTTTCTTCCATAAAAGGAAATTATTAGAATAAGTACCAATACCATTTTCATTATTTCTATTAATCAAAAGAATTAATATAGAGTTTTTTAATCAGAAAGACCATAGAATGTAATAAACAGGAAAAAAAGAGCCTGAAAAATTAAAATTTTAGGAATATAAAGTCCAAAACACAAAACCAAATATTCATGTTCTGTCACTTCTTTTTTTATTTTATTTTATTTTATGTGAATTCTTGAATCCAGCTACTGGCAATCCAATCTTAATTTATAGGACCTGACAATCAGAGCCCATGGCAATATGGCTGTACAAGAGCAATGTTTTGTTGAATGCATTAATGTCATGATAAGCTGAATTATTCTCTTCGTAATGAAGTTAACCTCTTCTGGTGTTATTGCTAGCCACGACAGTAAAGAAATTAAAATATCCCAGAATCACTCAAGCCTTAATTTGCATTGAAATAGAGCAACAACAAAAATATTTTAAAATGAATTATCTTGTAATGTTGTATCAAATGCAGTATCTGTGAGTAAAGGAGACTGTGGTGGTGATGGAAGCTGCCACTGCAGCAGAAGTTTGACCTCTCCCCCCTAAGTTGTTGTAAGGTTCTCCCCCTTGATGATGTAATGCTTTCTCTCAAAGATGATGTAACCCAGTGATGTCAATCCCCTCGTCAATCCATTGGCCTCCCCTCCCCTGTTCTGGAAAGCTCTTCTCCACTCGACACCCCATAGGCTCTGGCTCCCTTTCTCCTCCCTCTCCTTCCCCAGTTGGTTTTCCCCATGACACCCCACCTTATCTCTGCCCCTGGACCCTCATTTGATTGGACCCTGATGTTCTCTCCACCCCTTGCTATCCCAGTATTTATCCCTGTGTCAGCCTGGCACTTTCATTTTTCATGTCTGGACACCTGTGAGCATGGATCACCGAGCATGGACCTCCAAAAAACCCTTCATAACTCCACCCAAAGAACCCCTCCTGCCACTTTGTCTCCGTGAGCTATCTGGTTTGTGTGTGTGTGTGGCTGCCTGCAGACATCTAGCAGGGTGTGTCTGATGCAGGCAAAGGGATTTGCGAACCCCGCAGGAGCGGCTCCACAAGGGACGCTCCCTGGAAGGCCGCAGTGCCTGATACTCATACCCCCACACCTTCCAGACCTTTATTAAAAGGTGCAGCGACAGGAGACTGCAAATCTCACAGAAGGGAATTGTTGTAGGGCAAACATATTACGGCACATCAAGGTGATGGGTTACTACAACATACAGCACACCGGTTTATTCCGGTTTCATTTACCCCATAGGTTGCTTTGACGAAATACCATCTCAAGTGGTTGGGGGACGAAGGGCATGAGATGAAATCAGAACGGCAAAGGCAGTCACTATTCCTCTGAGTATCAGCAATAATTGTAACTTCTTCAAGTAAATTAAGCTCTCAAGTTTTTATCTTTTCCTTTCTTAGACATCTTTCTTGGGCTACTTTGACACTTAACTATTATCATGCATGCTCCACATCCCAAGATTATGTATGAAAGCAATACTTATTTAAAAGTTTGTTCTTTTTATTCTTCCAGGTATGATTGAATGCTACAAAATAAACATGAGGATGCATGTATAAATGTACTGTATTTTATCTTTTTCCTCTGTGAAGGAAAGATTATTTGTATGAAATTTTCAATTTCTACCAAACTCCAGGAATCTTAAGACTCTGAAAAGTGAATGGTTGAAACTAATTCCATAATCAGTGGCAGCGTGAGACAGATAGCAAATTGTAAAATGCCCCAAAACGGAAACTTTTGGCAGTTTGCATTTTTATTTGTTGTTTTAAATCTACATGTATAATTCTGGACTTGTTCCATTTAAGTAGCTTTCTTATTTACTATTATTTCCTTCCTCAATAAGTATTAAAAAACTGTTATAGAATATTGTTAAACTGATTATTCTTATTAAATTCATATTTAAATAATCAGTTTTCTAGAATTGTTTCATTTCTGAGAATTTAGCAGAAAAATTGAGGAGTAAGTCTTATTCACAAAAAATTTATTTCCAAATAGATGTTTTAATCATGCATAAAATGCAATACTTTCCCTATTTATTTGAAATATAACTTTATTGGGTATGGGTCCTTTGATCCTGAAAACAGAAATGTTTGAATATAGATCTCCCTAAAGCTATGACCCATATATTTTCAACAGCAAATAAATCTCCAGAGTTCCTGATGTTACTGTAGAAAATAAACTAAAAAAGTATTTTGCTATCTACATTAGAACTACTCATTTTGATTTCTGTCGTAATTTGAAAAAAAGAGAAAAATCTTGATAACACCACCATTAGACTAGGAATGAAGTAAATAGTGACTATAATGGTCAGTCTCAAGTTATAAAAGCTATTGCAGGCAAAAATTTAATCTAGGAAAGTGCTGTACACAGCCAGCAATTCTGATCCTCTTTCTGCAACTGTTGAAGACAAAATCCCTCCCACTTTCTATCTGTAGACTATTTTTAAGATTAGTCCTCTTTTCAATGTCATACTTTGCTGTAGAGTAAGCAAGATGTGTATGTGCAAAACCATACTAAGAAACACTACCTAGAGCAGTGAACAAAAGTTAATAATTTTAGGAGATAAACCAACGCAAGTGTACATGACACTGAATCTGACTACCTTTCAAGACCCATTTCCTCTGTGAAAGCAAAACAACATTAATAATTGACCATGTTGCAGACTTCAGTGTAACTGACAGTCTTGCTTTACTGCCTGAGGAAGTAGTTTTGGAAGTTCAGTATAGAAAGATAGCTTTTGGAGGAACTTCAGCAGTTTTTCTGTTCAAGACAAAGCAAATAATTTCTAAGACAGGTAAGGAACTAGCCTTCTCTTCCACAAAAATTGGAAGAAATAGAAGGCAAGGCAGAAAATTCCTATTCCTATCTTGCACTTTTTTTCATGTAATGTTCCTTTACATTTTAAAAGAAATTGTAAAAGCTGTATAAGTAATTTATTTGTTGTAGCAGAATAATATTTCAATCTCCAAAAACCTGGCAATAGGAGAATGGTGTACTTTTGGTAAATATAATTTATCAATTTATCAAAGTGGGAAAATTGATTTGATTTAAATTTGGAAGAAATACACTGTGAAAATCTTGCAGGTAAAGTCACAAAAATCATCATAAATATATTTGAAAGTAAGCTAATAAAAATTGTATTATGGGATTCCCTATTTTCTTCTAGATCACACTAGCAGATTGTTCCCTCTTGATAAAAGTAACAAAAATACAATGGAATCCCCAAAAATATGAATAACGAACTTCAGGGTCCTCTCCAAAAGTGACAGATCCTAGATATTACATTCAGATTATTAATTATTCTGCTATTGTCATGGCTTCATTAGATATCAGAAGTAAATGTTTTTTACTATTGTCAGCTACTGCAAATTTACAGGAAAGCTTAGCTTTGTTATCTCAACAGAAATTCTATTCCTTTTATTGAACACCAATATGTATTGTTATATCTTCCAATGAGGTTTCAGAATGTCACCTTCAATAGAGGCAGACACAAAAAAACAAAGTGCAGGAAAGCTTTGTTTAACAAATGTCTGACATCTCTTCTTGCTTTCAGTCAGACTGCAGCCTCAGGTGATTTTAGATGAGGCATCTTTCTTAAAAATAGCCACGTCTTATGATTTTGCAACCAATTTTTAGTCTTGAATGAAACAAAATTCCTTAGCTAAATGTTAATAAAATCTCCTGTATAATTAATTTTAATTTCTATTTAGATGTGCTAGGTAGGAAACTGGTGACCTGCTCTAGTTCTGCTAGCCAGCAAGATGTAGCACAGCTCCTCTATGCAAGGTGTAGCTGCCTACAGCAGTGATAGTGCAGGAATTCTGCAGTCTGCTGTACTGACAGGATATGTAAGATCTTTATAAAATGTGAATCATACAGGTCTCATGACTAGAAAATGGGAGAGATGAAAGTAAAATGTATTCATACTCTATTGTCTACACCTGAGCCCGTTGTTTAGTTTGCTCTGCCAAAGAACGAGTTGGGAAGGACTTTGACTCCATGTCAAAAAGACAGAATTTGAGTTTCCTTTATTACACATATTGCTCTACCTGTTGGGATCATCTGAGTGTCTTTCCATGCTCACTTCCCCTATCCCTCTGAGGCTACAACACTTGCAGTATGTTGAGCATCTTGGAGGCCTTATGTGCTTCCACATTTCTGAAGAATTTGAACTTGAACTAAAATATCTAGATGACATTAATTACAAAAGGGAGAAATCACAATTAACAGTTTGGATATTGAAATACCTTTTCTTGATGTTATACTCCAAGCATAGTATAACATAGATGTTATACTCCATGCAAAACATAAGTTCTGAGGAAGACTCTGCAACTTCACCCATCCTGTTTTCAGTTTCTATGAAAAGAAGAGTGTGAGGAAAAAGGTAATGGAAGAATATATATGGAACTGTATGCTTTAGTATCATAATGGCATTCAGATGGAATCAGCCAGGGCAGACACACAGACCTCAAAGCTGATATGTAGTTTTAAGACATTGATATAGAGGGCATTTTCTGTATAACATATAATGTTAATAATACCATATGACTGTGTTAATTATATGTTAGGTCTTAATTAGTGCTTCAGGAGGAAGACATCAAATATTTGCTTCACATTTTATTTAAACAAATATTAAAAAGACCAGTTGATGAAGAGTGGTGTGTCATGATGGAGAGGTAACAAACAACTCTACGGAATTACCATGCTCTTTGAACTAAAGAGCCTATAAAGGCCGAAGAGCTCTGTGGAACGTTGTGGATAATGTCATGTTGTCCTGTAGCCCAAAAGTGCACAGTTTCTGAAATGTTCCTATAAGCCTTTTTATTGCATATAATTTTTCATAAGGAAAAAATATTATTTGTTTACCTAAAACTCAAGTGTCCAAGAAGTAAAAGACCAAAATAACTATTTTAATGGATCCACCTAGGCTTAACAAGCTTAAAGATACAAAACATAAAGATTATAAAAAATGTGCATCAACTCTTTACAAAGCAAAGGAGATTTGTCTGTAAAAATCTTGAGCCTCCATTGCCTGTCTCTGTGGGCTATCATTTATACCTGTACAAAGAAAGTGTAGAGTGCAGATACACAAAAAGGCTCACCTATTACAAGTACAAAGTAACACTTTTTGGTCTTAATATAGAGAAAAATATGATTCCAGAAAAGATTTGAATGAACAGTGTCAGAATTTTGAGAAAAGTTATATATCACTTCTAAAATGTTTTCTTGGTTTTCAAGAAAGATGGTAGAAATATTTATTGCAAAGTTTTTAATTCCCAGTCTGACAGTCTAAATATTTAATCAGGCACAGAAATACAAATTAAAGCATGTTAATAAAAATTATGCATACCTCACTAAAGTTTCCTGTAATAATAATTTAAGAGACAAAGTGATTGAGACTATGGTACAGGTTACTCCATTAAGTACATTTGAAGCTGTAGGCAAAGCTCTTGTTTATGAAAACTATATGGAAGATATTTTACATTTCTCAAAGTACTCCATCTATTTATCTCTTGTAGATTCAGTGACAAGGAGGAGATCCTTCTTAATCTGCCGCTCATCAACAAGTGTTTAAAAGCTTTGCTGACCACACTTAAGTAAGATGTATATTTCCTAAGTTTTTACTGTTTCAGCAAAAGTGTCACACACATTACAATGATAGTCATTATGGGTACTTGCATGTAATTGCTTTGTACATACCTCATCCATGCAGCTATTCATATATCAGTGTTACAAATAGGTTTGGAACACCAATGTCAGCATCTTGATACAGAGGGCTGAAACAAACACATTTGCTATGATTCCCTGTGCCACCTAGGAGATTTGAATGTTCAGTTCCCATTAATTAACATTCAAGTCCCCTGAATGCCTATCTCAGCTTTCATCTCTCGTGAATCTTTCAGGAAACTGTATAAGCTTTGACAATGCAAAGTTCAGTATGTTTAAATGTTTGTATATGGGATGTAAAGTTCTTACATAATCTGAAAAAAAAAAGGTTAAAAATACATAATAATATTCAAAAAAGTTAATATACTTTAGAGATAGCAGGTATACTTGTTAGCAGTATTCAGAATTACTCTGACAGATTTCATTACAGTTACTCTCCCATTAATTTCTTTAAATATTTTCCCTCTGAAGAAATGCACTCAACTATGTTATAATTAACTTGGCTGCCAAAAGATATTATATATCATCAGATGATCCACCGGCCTAAGGTAGTCAAAGAGTGGCAGCTGTATTGTTCAGTGTTTAATCAGGTCAAAGCTGTGGCAACTTTAATTATAGTTATTGTCAGATGCTGCTTAATGCTTGCAACAAACCTTGTCATATGTCAGCTCTTGAATCTTTTCTTTTAGTCATGTGTAAGTGGAAAGAATGTCCCTGTTAAATTTGACAAGTATGATTCTATAAGAAATACTAGTATATTGCTAGATAAATTTGGGGTAATTTGGACGTGTAGTGTAACTACACGAAGCAGGCAAATATTTAGGCAACGCAGAAAAAGTTCTTACTCCTGTAGCTAACACAGATAAGAAACAGGTGCTGAGAAAGTGAAGTCAGCAAGTTAGGAATCTTTTCCTTTAAAAGAAAAAAATTAAATCCCACTACATGACCCCTGTATTTTAAAAGCAAAATGTTATCATGTGTTACCATGTATCATTACAATTTATCCATCTAAGTCATCACACTACATAAATATGTAGACCTGTCATTCATGCATCTGCCACCTGGCTCAAAAAATGAACAAGTCTAGTGGAACTTTGCCCTTTGTTTTCCAATTTATAATGTCTTTTGATTCTAAATATATGTTATATTTTGCAACAGTGTTTCACGACTTTTCCCTTACTAATAGTTTGTCTCATTCCCTGTTTTTCTGCAGGTGTCTGTATTCTCCCTGAATCCCAAGGTCCCATCTGAGTCAAACAAAGTAACTTCTTTCAAGGAAGTGAACTGAAAGGACAGTTGGCTTCAAAATCTTATCCCTGTAAATCTGTCAAATCTTAAGGATGTATAAGATTTCATTCTCTCAACTCACAACAATCTTTCAACATTATTCTGGTATATATCATATCCCATCACAGTATGCCTGCACAAGCAATGGTTGAGATGCATGCAGCCCACACTGCGGGTGTCATGTTATCAAAAACAAGAGAGTAGTCTCATTATTTATCTGGCAAGTTTATGTTTGTATAAGGGATGTTTGTTATAAGCAGAAACACCTAAGGTACATCAGAGTACAGAATAACAGCTTAGGAATCACCAAAGGAGGAGGCAAAGAAACTCCTTTGCTCAACTTTTTGCTGTGTTTTCTCTGGTGATCCAGTAGCTGTGCTCTAAATGTGTTCTAAGGAGTGACTTGAGAGGAATAATCACTCCTGTCTAGCTCCTGGCAGTGCTTCTATATTAGGAAACAGACTAGGAGCTGAGTACAGGAGCAAGGCCAGAGGGGTCAGGAGCCCAGCCACAAGGACCCTGTCCCACTCTACCTGGCAAGGCAATCTGGGCAGATTAAGGGGTGGTAGATGAGGTCAGGCCAGAGTCAAGATCACCATACATGTTTGTGGTGATGATGCATGCCTAGGTCAAGACACGAAGTCAAGCCACAGTTCAGGGTCAAGTTCAGCAGTGATAACTGGTGTCAGAAATAGCCCAGTGATTTCCAGCAGGTCTATAGTGATGGAGCAAGACTGAGGCCAGGCCAGAAAGTCAGTCCACAGGTCAAGGCTCTGACTAGCAAGGTACCTGGCCAAGCACATGCAGAGCTAGGACAGAGCTAGTGCCAAGTACAGGTAAAACATCTTAGGCATGGACTGAAGACCCAAACATGAGCTTAAAGTAAGCCCAGGGCCCAGGAGCAAAAGTGTTTCTGCAGCCTGAGGTCTGCCCAATCACTGCCCCACTCAGCTGGATAGGGGAGAGGAAATAAAACAAAAGGCCCATGGGTCAAGATAAGGACAAGGAGAGATCACTCAACTATTACAATCTTTAGTATAGTGTGATTACTGTCGTGTGCAAAACAGACTCAACAACTTGGGAAAATTGGTTTAATTTATAACCAATCATATCAGAGTAGGAGATTGCACAATAAACCCCAAAATATAAAACACCTTTCCTTCACCTCTCCCTTCATCCTGGGCTCGACTTCACTCCTGATTTTCTCTACTGCTACGGTGGGGATGTGGTCAATTCATCACATGTTGTCTCTACTGCTACTTTCTCCTCAGGGACAACACTCCTCACACTTTCCCCCTGCTCCAGCATGGGGTCCCTCCCACCGAAGACAGTCCTCCATGAACTTCTCCAGTATGAATCCTTTCCACAAGTAGCAGTTCCTCATGAACAGCTCAGCCTGGTTCCTTCCACAGGGTGCAGTCCCTCAGGAACAGACTGCTCCTGTGTGGTCCACTGTGGGATCACACGTCCTGCCAGCAAATCTGTTCCACTGTGGGCTCCTCTCCATAAGGTGGCAGGTCCTATCAGCATGGGCTTCCCACAGGGTCACAGACTCTTTTGGACATCTACCTGCTCTGATGGGTGGTCTTCCATGCGCTGCAAGTGGATTTCTGCTCCCTCATGGACATGAAGAACCTCCTCGCTCTCCTTCTTCACTGACCTTGGTGCCTGCAGAGCTGTGTCTTATATATGCTCACTCCAGCTGCTAATGTACAGGGTTGTTTCTCCCCCTGCTTAAATCTGTTATTCCAGAGGCACAACCAGCATTGCTGCTGGGCTCGGCCTTGGCCAGCGGCAGGTCCACCTTGGAGCCAGCTGGCAGTGGCTCTGACTGACACAGGGGAAGCTTCTGGCAGCTTCTCACAGAAAACATTTACCTTGCCCCCACATCTACCAAAACATTGTCAAGTAAACTTAGTATAATTATTCATGTTTGGCCCAATAGTAACATGTTCAAAGGAAAGAATGAGCTAAGGAATATGAAGTGTTTGGGAAGAGGAAGCCTAATTTGTAGTATATAAGTAGTGAGCGGAGGGAGAAGAGGGTTTTTTTTTTAATTTGTTTTTTTTTTTACTGTTGTAGAAAATAAATGTCTATTACTATTTGGAGACTTTTTTTAGAAAAGGATATTAAAAAAAGGGGGTTTTTTGTTAGATATGGATCTTTTATGCACTCATTTTACAGTTTACACTCTGATTGTGAAGGCTAATACTTTAACAATTGCCTCAAAAAACAGTTAAATAATAAAAAAACCCCTCAAAATAAAAAAAAAAAACCAAAAACCAGAGATCCCAATGTTCCCACTGATTACTAATCAGTCATAATTATGATGACAATGGACATTAATTTTCATATATTGTAACAGAATCTAGGAAGTCATCTTCCTAATGATTGAAGAAGTGCTTTGTGTACCTCAGTGTAGGTACACAGTGATGTCTATTCTAGGCAACAATAGTTTTCTCCCTTTAATAAAAACAATAAGCCTCAATTCCCAGTTAAATAGAGGCAAAACATGAAATAGAACTAAAAAGCAGTCACCTAGATGTCTATTTCCAAAGAAGACCCATGATTCTTGATGATCCATAGCAGTACATTTTTTTCAGGAAGGGTAGGGGCTTTGAGAAATAGAAAAGCCAGCAAGCAATATCTTCCCTGGTGAGGGAAGATACCTAAAATTCTTTTACCCTTTGTTATCATAGAATAATAGAAAGGTTTGGGTTGGAAGGGACATTAAAGATCATCTAATTCCAATCCCCCTGCCATGGACAGGGACACCTTCCACCAGATCAAAGCCCCATCCAACCTGACCCTGAGCAGTCCAGGGATAGGACATCCACAGCTCCTCTGAGGAACCTGCTCCAGTGCCTCACAACCCTCACAGTAAAGAATGTCTTCCTAATATCTCATCTAGACTTAACCCTCTTTCAGTTTGAATCCATTCCCCCTTGTTCTATCACTACATGTCCTTGTAACAAGTCCCTTCACAGCTTTCTTGTCAGCCACCTTGAGGTACTGGAAGGCTCCTGTAAGGGCTGCTTGGAGCCTTCTCTTTTCCAGGTGAACAAACTCAAAAATCCTGAATTCTATAGATGAACATTCCTTCACAGAAATCTAAAAGCATCACGGTGCAGACACCTTGGAAGCTTAGGAACTCTTAAGAAAATTAGGGCTTCTGAGTTATTTATGTTGATTTTGGGAGTTGGAAAAGTAACAGTCAGCTCTGAAAACATAATAGAAACAGTGATTTTTTAATCTTTACCTATGTATTGGTAGGCTTTAGGGGGCAAACTCTCTTAAATTTTTATTAATGTATCACTTTTTTCAGTTTAGAGATTGAAATTTCCCCTATTCAGCATAATTAGTGGAATTCATAATTACTAATGGTGGTTGTTTAGAGAATATAAAGGTTTTATTGGAGCCTGAAAAGTTATTAAAGAGATTACCTTATTCTGTTAATCTGTCATCATTATTATCTCTCTAGAATCAGGCTATATTAACTAAGTTCTGGAAAATAGTCATTGATAGGATGGATGTTTATCAATTATGAATCAATTAATTTATACTAGAGCCATGCAAACATTATGTTTTAGTATTATGTCAGATTTTATTCTCTTGATGAATTTCCTAATGATAAATTCTCAGCTCATAGCTTCTAATTTTTCAGGTAGATTCACCTAGAGGGTTATGATACACAAATCATTGTACAAAATAATTCAAATAAATGATGATAACAAGTAATGTACATTTTTATAACATCTTTCATCTTGTCTCAATATCCAGTATCTAAGTAATGCCTAATTTTATAATACTTCAATCCCTCATGTGTACCTTTCCTAAGTACTAATTGGTATTTTGCTGTGAAAGTAGACAGGTAGACAGGCAGCTCTTTCCAGATTAAGAAAAAATATTAATGGTTTTTCTAAAGGAGATCTTTTGCAACAAATATCAGTAGACAGCTGATTATAATAGAACCATTTATAGAAAATTCTGGTTGTTTTTTTTAAGTCAGAGTGACAGCTCTGCTGTAAGAAACATTCTGAGTATACATTAGTAGCAAACCCACAAACTGGTCTTTGAAAATTATTCTTTTTCCTGTGGGGGTGCTTTTATATAAAACTTTATCAGAGATTATTACTAAATAAATAATTAATACATCTTTATTATGTTGTATCTTATTTTAGTGAATAATGTTTATCATATGAAGAAATGGGAAAGTCTTCACAGTAGTATTATTTACCCACTGACAAGACAATTAGAAGAGTTCCAGAGATGTACGGGTTTCCCCCTGCAAAAAATCAGTGTTTTCACAACTTGGTATTTAAAAAATGCAAAATAAATAACCTGTTCCTGAGATGACAATTACAGCACCAGCAAAAAGCAACAAAATCAAACAACAGTAACACAGACCTCAATTTCCATATTCATCATCAAAGAGAAATTCTGGCAGTGGATCCTGAGTTAAACATCACATGTTTAATAACTCTTTATTTAAGATCTCTGTCCTCTGGATAGAGACTTCTATCCTTCAGATATCTTGGTGTTTGGATTAAACAGTCACAAATTATTGTGCTGTAAACACTGAAGATTTGATATAAAAATACTCAATCTATATTGGGAGTAATACAATGCAGAACGTTATAGTTTAATGTAAATAGAATTAAAATGGTGTATGAAATATTTTTCTTCTTTGTACTGCAATGATATCTAATCTATTAGTAGAAGAAATCGTAGTCACTTAGAGGTGAATCACCTAAAAGTAATAATGATTTAATTCTACATTCACTGAAGACAGTGGTAAATTTTCATTACATGTAGTGGGAAGAGAATTTGGCCAGTGTTTGAGAACTCCACCTTTAGGCTAAGCTTTATTCAAGTACTTAATTAAAATTTCTGCTTGTTTTCTACTTGGTTATTATTCCTATGGTGAACTTAATTGCTGCTATATGAGCAGTGCATTTGACTGGAGGTATTTATTAGTTTTCAGTTGATAAGCATTCACTTGTCATACACAGTTTGTGGTAAGTTATGTTAAGCAGCACCCTACTACTGTGCGTGTAGTTCACATGATAAAGTCTGTAAGTGTGAAACTGTACAGAGCAATTAGTTTCTGTTATCGTTAAAAACTGGCAGGAATACCTTCATACATTCAAATGCTGCAAGCTCCTCTCCCTCTGCTCGGGTAAGTATAGTTATGGCACTGTATTATGCTCTGTGTGTGGCTGGGGATTTTCAGAGGTTGTGCAACTTTCACATTCCATACATGTACAACATTCCATTCCAATTTCATACTGAAAGTGTTTGGTTTTGCAACCCCTTTTACTTCCCCCGTATCAAACTCAGGAGGAATCATTATGATCATAATGGTGCACAAGATAAATTGCAAAAATTAATATATCTGTCAAATAAACATTTTTTCTACCTTTTTTCTACCTGTTATATATTGAATCATTAAATGTGCTTGCTTTAAGTCTTCAGTATTTGACAGTAATTTAATTTAGTAATGCTTCCTTTTTATACTGTACAATTCTGGCATACTCCACATTCCAATATCTTATTTAACTGTGGATCCTCATCATCAACATGAAAAAAGTGCACTGATCCCAAAAGAAGCTGGAGGAGCAGAGGAGAAAATAAGTTGACACACAGACAGATGCATTTCTAAGACACAAAATTCTGAACCACTCAGACGGATGGTGAATGTAGACAGTATATCTATTTATCCATCATCCCTCTGATTGATGAAATGTGGCATTGTTTCAACAGTTATCTGCTAAATAGGTGAATAATTATAGACTGTCCTCAGTACACAAGACTCAAATACTCCTTTCTTTTCAGAATTATTGTAATCAACAAATCTACCTTCCAGAAATACACTTATATAACTGTCTATTCTCTTTTGGCATCACCTCAATACAGGCACAATTTGATAATTTTCAGTATGTTTCTGTATTCTTCAAGACATTTTGACAATTTCTATGCAGATATGTATCTCTTGTTCCCTCTTATGAAGTCATTGAGCATACTGCAAATAGACAAAAGCTGGAAAGACATGATATTATACCATACAAACGTTAACACTAAGTATGTTTATTTCTACAGAAAGATTACTGCCTATGTTTTAAGGATCCTATTTTGACATGTACTTTGTTTTCTCATACCTGAAGAGCAAGGCAAGATGTAGATTTTCATGTATTTTCTATTTTATCTGTTCATTGCATCATAGGTAACATCAAGTGCTCAATTTTCACTTCAAAACTATACTTCAGGAAAACAGTGTTTCACTTCTAAATATTTGTAAAAATACATACATTCCTGAAGTTTGTGTTTTACTCAAAATGTCATCTTTGTGTACCTTAATTTCAAGGCATGTTGAATTTCATGCATGTGAGGGTGTCTAGTGTTCCTTCTGTTTCTTTTCTGTGTTTAAGTCATGTTTTTAACAGGAGCTGTTCTGAGTAATTTTCTCAGTGAAAAAAAATTGGTATCTTAGTTACCTAAGAGAAAAAGAAAATTTTGCGAGCTTCTAATCTGTGGAATTGTGTATAAGTATGCAATTTAAATTTAAGGCATACGTCCCTTAGTTGTTCTGATAGAGTTTCTAGTTTAAGAAAAAAAAATGCAGCAGGGATCAAAATGCTAACCCAGTAATATTTTCAAAGTCACATGGTTTATTCAAATCTACATATTGATCTGGTAAGATCCACAAAAGGTTCCTATTCTTTACAGAAGTATACAGCTATTATACCTGTTTTCTAGGTACATGGAATTTTTGCTAGGACACAAGAACAGGTTAAATACTTCTCAAACATTTCATGAAATGGACATCTCAGTAGGCACAGCCAAAGGAGAGGCAAAGACAACTGAGAGGCCATTATGTGGATTAATTCAAAAAGTCATTTTAGCCCTTGGAAGATATCCCAGTGTCCTAGAATTAGGCAATGACAAAGTTGAGCTTTATGTCTCTTGTGTGCAATCACTTACTACTCCACCTTTCAGCTGGCACTGCATGCCCTTTGGCTATTACTGAGAATGTAGCTGAGTTTTAACTCATTAATGTGATAGCAACTCACCAGCTGACACCAGAGGCCTTGTGCTTAAATGGGCATGTTCACCGAATTCTAGTGGGATTCCTTTGTTGTGAGTGAGAATGGATCAGAGAGAACAACCTAATTGCTCAGCAGCAGCAGACATACTGACTCTGTGTGAGAGAAGTTATGGGAATGACTCATGCCAGTTGTCTGAAGAAGTGGGGAATGTGACTAACTGCTTCAATGCCTCTTTTAATAGTAAAATTTTAATGTGACTAGAGAGGATGTAAGAAACACTAGAAAAATTAAAATGAGGTAGAAATACGAAAACAAACTACTCTTGCACTCTTCCTAGAAGTTATTTAGTAATTCTACTTTGTCAACTCAGGTTTATGTTTTCACTCAAACTAACAAGACTGATGTCCATACAAAGTAATATACCAGAAAATAGGCTGCCAACTGTCTTTAAAATAAACCCCCCAAGCCCAAACAAAAAGACCCACCTCAACTGTGATGTTAGAGCCTACCTTGGCTGCTTAGTCCTGAAATATTTCTTCTTGTATTTTATATCTCAAGTTACTCCACTATGCCATTTGCCCTATTTATTCTCATTAGTTCCACTTTCAATGATATTATTTGCTGCTATTATAGGTATTTGGACTAAGCCTCCTCTATACCTTACTAGGACATTTTTGTATAGAGAGGTGGCAGTTCCTTGACAAAAGGATATTCTTTTGTTATGCAGCACTAAACATAGATTTTTTTTTGGATCTTTTATCCAGGTTTGTCTAGAGTTCTGTGGTGGCTTAATGACATACCTCCTACACATGAACAGAGAGGCAAGATTCCAAATTATTATAGAGGAAGTCTTCAGTGTGTGTATCTCAGTTACAGCTGACAACAGCACTGGGTTGAATGTCAGTAATAGTCAGTGGTCAGGTGACTGGGCTAGATGATCATTGTAGGTTCTTTCCAAGTGAAATTTCTATTCTGTTCTAGACTAGTCTACTCTATTCTAGTCTATTCTATGCTATGCTATTCTAAATAAGTGTAAATCCAGGGTGGAAGATCATGGAGTGCTCATGCCAAATACAGAAGTCTGTAACTTGGAAAAGGAGACTCTCCAGAACTCAGAAGTTTAGTAGCAGATGGCTTTCCAGAATTTGACATTTTGAGCAAGAATGGCTTTTTGAATTTCATCAAAGCTTCAATAGCAAATGCCCTGTAACGTCACAGTTTAGTACCATTTTAGGACAAATAAAAAATGTTTTGGAATATTTTGTAATCAAATTTATTATTTTCTGTGTAATTCCAGTTACATTAAAGCAGAGAGTAAGAGTGAAGAGACTGAAAAAAAAACTTGAGGTCATTTAATGTGAGTTTTTACATTCTGTTTTGGCTATAGTGAAAGTGTTCCCCAGTGGCACAAAGAAATGAATCACAGTGCAACTGAGCATGTGGTAAAGTGTCAACACCAATGCCATTCTTAAACAAGTGAAGTGGCAACCCCCATCACAGAATCACAGATTATTCTGAGTTGGAAGGGACCCACAAGGGTCATTGAGTCCCGCTCTTAAGTTAATGGCCAGTACAGGGATGCCAATGTAGTTCTCACCTCTCAAGGCATTATATTGTGTGCATCAGAAGACTGCAGTTTTTCAAAGAAACTGTTTTATTTGGTTTGGTGCCCAGTTCAGGAAATTTTTTTCCACCAGCTCCCAACATGAATATCAAGCTATATAAAATTCCATATAAGAGAAATGGTGACATACATCATTCACTTACTGAACTGTCTGGCTACAGTCTGGCCTCCGAAACATCAAAGTAAGAAAAAAGCTATACAACTCCATAAAAAAATTTCAAAAGCATGTATTATCCACTTACCATGGTCCTGTCCACTACCCATGGTTTCATGGCTTGGTTTCTCAAACCACTGAGAGTCACAAAAAAGATCAAAAGAAGTCATAAATATTAAGACTAAAGAAAAAAATATAAAATCCATTAAAACAGTTACTGAAAATTGTTTAACTACTGTCTCATTTGATATTGAAACATAGGGAGTTACAGGGAGTACAAAAGTAGTTGAATAAAAAAGTATATGTGTTGGGAGAAGAGAAGGAATGTCACGCACACTGTTGGTTAGTTTGGAAAATGTCACATCTGGTTTTATAGGTATGACTCCAAATATATAGGGAGCTATTACTGCTAAAACATTAAATTTGTTTATCAGGAACAGAAACTGAATTATGTATTGATACATTTCAAGACTTACATCTCTTGGAATGATAAACAACCAAATTACAATTATACTAGGACAAATTCAAAATATATGGGTCTATCAGTGAAACAGAAAGAATACATGACAGGAAACTCAGGACTAAAACTGTGGCTTACATTGCAAATTTAAATGATTATGTAGCATCATGCCTCAAACTGTGGAAGTGATTCTGATCTCTGTAGTAATTGCATGCTGGTGACTTCAGTAAATTTACTTCAGATTTGTACAGTTGCCAAATAGCAAATATATCCTACAGCTTTTGGGACAGAAGTTTTACTTTTGTGGTTGAAAATCTAAGCAAAATCTAAAGCTTAAATTGTTGGTAAAAATCAATAAATAATAAAATAAACATGAAGATCTGGGAAGAGGGAAAAAATGCTCTTCCATGATTACTGGGATCATATGAACCTTGCAAAAGTCAATGAACTATCTGTGCATTTACTATGCTGTTCCTGGGATTTGGAAACAATGGATGTAAGGATAGCAATGAAGTTACAAATGAAAATGCTACCAAGAAATCTACTGAAATAAACTGCAAACAAATTACAAGTTCATGGATTTTGCAATTCGATACATCCTAAGGGAACAGTTTTAGAAGTGAAAATTGAAAGTTTAATGTCAAGCAGTGTGGAAAAAAGCATTTCACAATTTCTAACTTGATTTAAGCTGTCTTGTGTAAAGGATTTATATTTTCTTTTTAAGATTGCATTATATCTGGCAGCAATAACAACAATAAAAATATTGAAACCTGTAAAATGATTTCTTCTGGAAAAGGTGTTGATATTAATGAATGATTCTGCACTTGGAAAACAGTATGTTTATCACTATCAAGAGTAGACTCACAGCAGAGTGAGTGAGCAAAAAATTTCACTGGAATAAATCAGTGACAAGATTTCCTAAGTAAACCTGGGATTTTTTTCATGAAAAAATCTCATGCAGACAGAGAGATTTTTCATAGACATACAACAGCTTTACTTCTATATCTACAAAGTAAGTTTTTGAAATCAGTATGAGTACTGCTGTTTTGTTATTATGACATAAACATGTTGGGTAGTAGATACAATTGTAAATGCATTCCAAAAATAGAAAAGCAGGAATCAAACTATTTCTAATTTTTTTTTCACAAGATTTGATTTGTTTGGAGGTTTTTTTGTTTGGGTTTATTGTTTTGGTTTTTTTTTTGTTTGTTGGGTTTTTGTTTTTTGTTTTCTTTTTGCATTTTTTCTGAAGGATAGAAATATAACTTATTTAGTCAACAGAAACAGTGTTGATAGATATTTCCTAGATTTGAAGAGAGATAAAATGCTCACCCATGAATCTGGTGTGACAGACTGAAGTGTTGTGGTTAATGGTTTAAACATTGTTATGAAGGACTTTTTGCCAATTATGGGAAAACTGTAAAAAGGAGCTGCAACCACCGAGCCCACCCCTGGCTGAATATGCCTGCTGACTGGAACCTTGCACTCTGAGTTAAGCTGCCTAAGGGAACTTGACATAAGATAAACGTGACAGTATTGTCCTATTGTCTCAGGTCTACGGAGAAGTAAACAAGGCTGAGGGAGAAGTATCCGCAAGCAAGCGAAACCCAGCAGCTGTCTTGGAAATCATCTCTGGCTGGATCCAGGGCAGGGGGAGGCCAGAGACCACAGGCTCATCTGCTGAGGCCAGGTTTGCACACCCTCCCCCCAGCTAAGGAGGGAGCAGGAGAGTTTTGGGGTGTGGCATAACCTCTGGTCAGAGGCACTGGGCACTCGTCCTCCTTTACACAGACTGGCCCAGCTGTAAAACCCCCGGCCCTGGAAAGGCCACATATATGGGACATTCACGTGAGGCAGCTGAGGAGGTGTCATAAACCATCAAAGACCCCCAAGATGCTCCCCAGACTCACTCCTGAGGCCTTGCGCGAGAGCACTGCACGTGATGCAACCGATGCAGAGTCTGCTGCAAGAGACAGTGCCAAATCTGCCCACCCCAGGGGAGGCACCTGGGCATTCCCACCCGGTCCAAACGTGTACTAACCCATTGAACTCTATGTTTTGCAGGACTCTCACTACCAAGGAGACCAGAAGAAGATGATCAACAGGACACCATTGGGATCCATGGAGTAATGATATCTTCTTAAAAATCTTAAACCTGTCTCTATCTTTCTCTCCACACCCTCCCCACCCCCACCCTGCCTCATCTCTCTCTCTCTGATTTATTTTTAAATAAAATCCATGCTATTGACTTCAACATATGGTCTTATTTGCACCTTAATTCATACAGACGTATCTCTAAAAATTTTAATAATTGGATAGTAAAATCTGTGTAACTATTTTGTATCACATGACAGATGTTGAATCAAGCTGAATTAATGTAATATTCATTGCAATTCTATTTGAATACAAGTTTACTCTAACCCCAGAGTCTTGATGACGTTAAAGATCAACACAAGGGGAGATTTTTCTGTTCTTGAAAAATGTCCTGCAGATGGCTTATAATATTCGAAAGATCCCTTTGGCTTGTGAGATTGGCATAACTCAGAAATTGCCATCAGTTTTAAAGTTTACCTCTAGAAATCATTTAAAACATTCCTTTTCTCTGAAAATATAATGATTATATTAAAGTAAGAGCTTTGCAGAATTATTTGTAATTCCGTACTTTCAAATTTCAAAGCCATATAATCACTGTGTTCAGTGGTTTAGTTCCTTCGTGAAGATTAGTCAGGAAAGTCTTCCACTAAGAAAATAGCATCATGTAGCCAGAATGTCAAAGTTTCTGTAACTAGCAAGAAATAGTTTTTTGTCTCCTTGGAAAAAAAACCAAAACCAAAACCAAAACCAAACAACAGAACTACTGTAATTCTGCCCACTAATCTGAGTCATTGTTGTGCTCTGATGGGAAAACAGATGAGGGAGATAATTTCTCAGGAAATAGTGCTTGAAACATGGAGTAATCATAGCAGCAGGAATTTAAAAAAATAAACATCTTCATCCATGTTGATACTCTGGAAGTACTTCTATTTGCTATTATGTATGGACGTACTTGTAGTTTTGTGATAGTCAGAAAATCCCTTGCCTTTATTTTTCTTGTTTTATTATTTGATTACTTCATTATTAATTACTTAATTTTTACAATCCATCTTAAATGTCATTGCATTGCATGTACAATTTAATGTTTTATTTTTTGTAACTTGGTAATTTTTTTTTTCTTAGTGAACACATGGTTTAAGTATCAAAATTAACATAGCACTTTAGCTTGGGATCTGTCACTGAGCCAGAGTTTTCTTAGGTCTTTTATTAAATTTGCTGTCACAAACGTGTTTCTTTTTGTGACAGTTATACAATAGTCTCCTACTGAGATATTCTGTCTGCACTTATTCCTCTCTGGATTTAGAGTGCTCAGTAGCCAGAGCTATACATTAAAGGTCACTTTTTTTGAATGCAAAGAATCAATACAGGCATGTGTACACAAGTACCTGCAAAGAAAATGCCACTTAAAGATGTTTTTATCTTGAGCAATGATATGTCAGGAAATTAATTTCCAGGACATTTCTGTTCTCTTCACCAGGTAATCCCCCATTGTATTTCACTAGCCTTAACAGTCTAGTGACAAGGATGTGGTGAAATTTTCTAAATAATCTGCTCTGTATATCTTTATCAAGAGTAAGATTCTATTTGTCTATGTGTGTTCATGCTTGACTGAAGGATCAGTTTTCAGCTTATAATGAATAATATGGTTCAGATGCCAACAAAGATAACAAGCCAGGGAGAGCTTTTTTGTAATTTACATATGCTACTTTTTCTGCAACAAAGTATTTCAAATCACGTTATGTTATAAGTGAACAAGAAATGTGGATACAAAATCTGTATTAAACAAAAATTTGTCTCTATTTCTTTTATTTTCAGTACAACTTTACAATAGGTTCTATATTGACAAGACATAGGGCATGATTCTCTCTCTATTTACTTTTATTTCATGCTGGTTCATCTTCTTTGACTAATTATTATAATATAAATATTGCATAGCTAAATGGCAAATCAAGTTCTGTCAGTACTAAGGTTATTGGATTTTATCAGAATATTTTGATGAGTCTACTTTTGCTTCATTAATTAAATTCATTTTCCAATGAACACAAGTTATTTAAGAGCTCTCAGTAATACTAGATATCAGGCTGGTCCTGATATGAAGATATCATCTTTGCTTAAAGTTTCCCTCTTCCTGTAATGCCAAGTTGACAAATAGCAATAGATTTAAAATCTGACCAAGAAACTAGAGATAATTCAAAAGGCATCTGAAGGAAACCTCTGAATTTAGGACTTCAGTGAGCTAACAAGCCTCAGGAGGGACCCACTAAAGATAATGGTGAATTGAAAATGGAAAATAAGTGGAA
Organism: Atrichornis clamosus; assembly: GCA_013400975.1. Classification (NCBI taxonomy): domain Eukaryota; kingdom Metazoa; phylum Chordata; class Aves; order Passeriformes; family Menuridae; genus Atrichornis; species Atrichornis clamosus. The sequence continues at coordinate 79,976 of WBMZ01001500.1, forward strand.
CCAAAAAAAAGTAATAAAATTCTGCTATTTAAAATAGCAGAACTTTCTTAGTGAGTACGCTATTTATACTTATAGCTTCTGGTAGACCAAACAGAGGCTTTGTTAATTCTGTTGTCCAGTAAAATATGAATAAATAAATGATACTATTCAGATGTTTTTAGTGCTTTCACCATTGTGCTTTTATGTAAAGGGTTATGATGGCATGGTAGACTAACATTCCAGAAAATAGGCCATCCTAGTACAGCAGCAAAGTAACACAGCAGAGGAGCAAGGGAATGATGGCAACAAACCCCTGTTTTCAGCCAAATAGTTCATTAACACTTTCTGTGTCTCAGGCCTGTTCACTAGAAGAGTTGAGATCTGAACATAAGCAGACTATTATGGAAATCCAGCATTTCATACAGCACAAAATTAGGACATTTCTTCATAATTTTTTCATAATATAGTATAAAAAGAACTTCCAGTTAATGATTTACAGATAAAGCCAGTATCTTAATCCACATAAGAGAACTGGCAGTCAGCATGGAGCAGAGATCACTATGGGTACATAGTGATTTCATTTCTGTTCCTAAGAGGACATTTAAAGATTGTCTTCTTCTCTTACCTTGTACTTTGCTTAGCAAGATTTTTTTTTTTCTGACAAAGTTTTGGTGAAGTAATTGAAGACCTACTGCAATTTTATTGAGGGTAAAATGACATGCTCTTAAAATGCCAAAAGAAATCAAATTATATTTTAAATCGAACTTCAATCCCACCTTTTCTAAGCACCTTTTCTGAAAATATCTTAGGGAATTTGCATATATGTTTATGTAAAGCCGTACTTTTTTCTCTGTTATCTCTGCTGGAACCCACATGTGGCATGCAGGGATGTATTAATATTTTCCATGCTACTACCGGAAATTATTAGATCTAATCTAAAAAAGTGTAAGGAACTTAATAGATTATTACATTTAAGGTGATGAATAGGGCATTATGCATTAATTTGGCTCTTTGAACAACAACAGGAGATCAAGTACCATTTAACTGACAGACATTTTCTAACACCTACATACTTTAGTTCTGTTCAAGGTTAAGTTATTCAGAAAAAGCTTACATCAGTTAGAGCAAACTCCTTATGTAGATGTAGAATTGTTTTCCACAGCCATCAATATCTGAAAAGCCTTTTGAACAGCTTTGAGAAGTAGTATCTCTTCTTGTGCAACTACAAAGGTGTGTCTGATGACTTGCATCAGCTGTCTCCTTTTAGGAGCTCACTCTAATTTTTTAGATTTACCCAGGCATGCCCTCAAGCACATTTCTTAATCTTGTGTTGATATAAGTTCCAATTCCAGAAGTTGACCAAGGAGATAATTTGCACCTCCTTTTGCCCCAAATAGCAAATTTGAAATCTATACAGAATATTCAGAGAGGTTTTTGGGTTTTTTTCTCAGAGTTTTTACTCATTTCAGGAGTATTGCTCACACTTAGTGAAGATGTCCATCAAACTTTGTTAGGTCTCGATTAGCCTGCAGGAAAAATACTAAATATCAATAGTAGGAGGATATGATTTCTGCAGTACTGACTTACCAATTTAAAATTAGTTCTGCATGAATAAATAGCACTTATTATGAGAGGAGATATTAAGATGATGCACTGTCCAACAGTTTTATAATAAAGTCTGGCTATTACAGGTTTGCAGGAGCTACTATGAAATATTTAATCTTTTATCTTGAATAACTATGTGACAAGGTTATTGATATGTAAAATAAACATGAAGTATTCAATTGAAAAATAAGACACCAAGATCTAAATTCAAAGTTAGACCCGCAGACAAATAAAAGATCCATGGTGAAGCCTAAATTCCCAAGGAATCTAAAAATACGACCATGAAAACTGACTTTACAACCACTGGGAGCACACAGAACTTCTAAGTCTCAAAAATGCCAAGCAGTTCAATGCCAGCAAGCCTACATACCAGCACCATTCACAGAAGAAAACTGTTCATTTTCCTAACTCATTGTAGGGTTTGAGCCTGTATATATGCTCTGAACAACTTTACATTTTCTAGTGTGAGAATCCAGCACTTGTCTTTCCCAACTAAGCCCTCTAAACTTCAGGCTATAGAAATGTCTGGTTCTGTATGAATAGATAAGCATTTTATGTTGGTAAGTTTTACCAAAGGGAGTGAAGAACATGACTGTTTTTCAGTTCTAAATTTGAGCATAGGAAAATTGGATGTCAAAATTGGCCTTGATAAAGACCATTTGACTCAATGAGATTACTTTGATTTAAATTAATTTTTGCTTACAAATCTGGAAGAAGCTTATATCCGCTCATAACCTACATTTCCATTGAACAGTTAAATTGACCTTCAAATTTAAGCCTCTTTTTAAACCTAAAATGCTCATGAGTGCCTGGTATGCACTGGCATCTAATGATAGTGTTTTGTGCACTAGAAATAAAGAAAATGTCCTTCTGGGACAGAGAAGCCTTCTAAAGCAACATCATCTGTACCCTGCATCACGACCACCTCTGTTAAGAGGAAAAAAAGGGTAGTTGTCATAGGAGACTCCCTTCTAAGGGGAATGGAGGCCCCAGTATGCAGACTGAACTTAACTCAAAGGAAAGTCTGCTCTCTCCCGGGGGCTCAGGTAAGGGACATTACTGGAAAACTCTCCAGTCTTGTAAGGCCCTCTGATTACCATCTGTTACTGTTTGTTCAAGCTGGCAGTGATGAAATAATGAAGAGAATTCCAAGGGTAAGCAAAGGAGACTTCAGGGTCTTGGGATGATTGGTTGAAGGATCAGGATCACAGTTAGTGATTCCCTCAATCCTTCCGGTAACAAGGAATAATATTGATAGAAAATGGGCAGATCCATCAGGTCAGTGTGTGGGGAAGAGGAGCTCTAGCACAGGAGCTAGCAGGGTCCCTTGATAGAGCTTTAAACTAGCTTGGAAGAGGGAAAAGGAAAATACCAGGCTTGCAAGTGATGAATAAAAGGATAGTGTGCCAAAACTTGAGGAAATGAGCACTATTGGAATCCTTCAAACTGCATCAGGAGGAGTTGGCTACAAAGTATGACACCTGAAATGTTTCTGCTTTAATGCACACAGCATGAGAAACAAATATGACAAGCTTGAATCTTTGGCCCAGTCCCAGAGATTTGATATAAAACCAAAGCATTATGAGGAGCAGCTGAAGTCACTTGGTTTGTTCAGCCTGGAGAAGACTGAGGAGAGACCTCATTGCAGCCTACAACATTCTCATGAGGGTAAGCAGAGGGGCAGGTACCGATCTCTTCACTCTTGTGACCAGGGATAGGACTCAAGGGAATGGCAGGAAACTGAGTTGGGGGAGGTTTAGATTAGATATCAGGGAAGTTTTTTCATCCAGGGAGTGGTTGAGCATTGGAACAGGCTCCCCAGGGAAGTGGTCAAAGCACCAATCCTGTCTAAGTTCAAGAAGCATTTGAACAATGCTCTCAGGCACATGATGTGACTCTTGGCATGCCCTGCGCAGGGCCAGAAGTTGGACTCGATGATCCTGATGTGTCCCTTCCAACTCACCTTAGTCTATAATTGTATGAAATTAGTAATCCAATATGACTGTTTCTCAGTGACTTGCTGGAGAAACATTCTGTTCTAGGCACATGGCAAAGGGCTTCAGTGTCAAAATTGGAGTCCCTTGGGTAGATAAAACCTGAGTGTCAAAACCAAACAAGTTCTACTTTAATGAAAACATGACTTATATTTTGTCTTAGGGTCAAAAAGAAACATGCAGTCGACCAAACTGAAAGAGGAGCTTTTGTACTGGGCATCAAGGTACTGGTGGTACAGTATCTCAGAGATGACCTATGAGAGAGTAGGTTGGGGTTGCTGCCTGACAGACACAGAACTCCACTCATTTCCTGTGAGTTCTACAACAGACACGACAGACCCACCACAGCACACAACCAAGCCCCCCAGCCAACCTGGTGGCGCCTCTGGGAATGTATCTAAGAAAGGGAAAGAACACCACCCAGGCAGAGGAGGAGGGGAAACAACATAGTGAGGAATCATGAACACGAAGATCAGAGAAGGAGGTGGAGAAGTTGCTGCAGGTGCCAGAGCAAGTGCTTCCCTGTAGTCCACAGGGAGGTGCAGATATCCATGCTGTGGACCATGAAGGACTTCACTGTGGAACAGACAGGCATTTCCTAAAGAATCTGTAGCCTGTGGAAAGTCCACGCAGAAGCAGTATTATCATGAAATGTTGTATCCCATGGGAGGGACTACATGCTGAAGCAGGGGAAAGGTGTGAGGAGGAAGGACCAATAGAGAGGCATGGTTAGGTACTGACCACTGCATTCACTACTCCACCATGCTGCCGAAGGCAGGGAGAGTAGTCAAAAGTATCCTGTTTAGCAGGAAACCAGCTGAACCTGGTGAAGAAGATGTGTGGAAGGGGTAAAGTTTTGGTAGGTTTTTTATTCTTTAGTTTTGTTTTGTTTTGTTCCTCAGTACCTGAATCTGTTTTGGCAATAAATACAATTAATTTTTCCCTCCTCAAATCTGTTTTGCCCATGACAGTAATGGGTAATTAATCTCACTTCATCTCAACCCATGAGCTTTCTTATCCTATTTTTATCCTCCATCCTGAAGAGGAAGGTGAATGACAGAATAGCTGAGTAGGTATTTGGCTGCTAGACAAGACTAACTCTATTGTAGCTTTCTAAGTGGCAAACTATTACTCGAATGAGACCTAAGAGCTCTGCGTGTGAAATAAAGGAATGTTACTGATGTTACGTGCCAGGACTAACTCTTCAGTGGATACATGCCAGAGGAACAAGTAATACTGTCAGGATAAACATGGAAACAAAGCTTCATCTGCACAGGAGGATTCTAAACAAAGCATAGGTTCAGAATCCTTCTTACTGAAAAGTATAATAAAATCTTTTTAATGTGGACTGTTACAGAACAAACTGAATTCAATCCCAGTAATTCAGACAAATTTACTGATCTAGATCAACCGCACAATCATTTCAAATAACTTGAAAAGCTTTTTGTGTGTTTGTTTTCTCATTCCTTTTGTTTGAAAAAACAGATTTTGGTGTAACCCAAAGCTGGTAGAAGGCATGAGCACTAATAGCACTGAAAACATGCTTTAGAATAAGGAATCCTTTGACAAAACACCACTCACAGGAAACTATGGTTAGTTGATTCTGGGGTTTTTTTTAGTAGAAGCAGGTCATTATGTGCACCAGAAGTTCTGCCCTTTTCTGCCCTGCTTCTAAACATAGTGATACCATTTCCACTGCAGCTTTGTTCTTAAAAGGAGGTATGTTTATTATTGACTGTTTTTTCTACCCTTATATAATAGTATGCCTGAAATCTGAACAATAATAACTTCAGCAGGTATTGATGGCTTGTTTACAATTTTTCACGCATTTAAAAAAAAAAAACCCTCTTCAGGGACTATGGCCAGTAGTGCTTTCTGGGCCACAGGGTACATTATAAAAAACCGCTGCCTACAGTGACAATTAAACTGCTGAGATGAGAACTAAGAGAATCTCTTAAAGAAAGAATTTCAGCTTGCCTCATACTTTATGAAGAACTCTAGTGGAAACATCTATATATGCACATAAACAGAATGTGTGGGTTTTATGGGAATACAAGTGGTTTTGCACATGAATTTTGAAGGAGTGGGAAATAGAGAATATGAGCATTGAACTTGTAACAAGGTCAATATAATTTTGAGGCTTAGTATATATGTTTACAACTGAAATGTTATTTGCTATTGTCAATTAGTAACTAGTAGAAAGTATTAATTCTATGTAGGATGGTTTTTATACTGCCTTCCTGAAAATGCTTAGTTTATGCTTTTTCAACATTTATGAAATTCAGCTGCTTTGCTAGTAGAAAGTGCTTAGAAATTGTCCAGCTTACAAAATATTACTGGGCAGATAAGAAATGTTAACAGCCTTTGTTTCCTCTGTAAACTGTACTAACTTGCACATAAATCCTAGTCCCAGAGAGTATGAATATTTTTTTAATTGCATTTAATACCTGTAACTGCAGATGTTCTTTTCATGTATACTACACATTCCTCTTTTCAGAAGATATTTCAAAAGAGTATCCATCTATTTGTATGTATGGTCTTTCATGGTAGTACTTTCAAACATATACATGTTTGTTAAATTTTTTCTATTAGATTTTTTTCCCCAGATAGGAAGGTTGTATAGAGAGTAAGGTAAATGGTAGTGCTATTAAGGACTTGTCCAAAGCTTTACAAAACTGTGAGGAAACCAAGAAATAAACATAAATCTCTAAGGTTGTAGAGTGGGGCCACATGATAAACTTATTCTAATAGTCTTTCTTAACTATCTCAGTGTGATATGTCTACATAGATATAGTAACATACATCAGTTAAAGCTGGGAAAAATAGTCCCTCATTCATATTAAGAACTAAATCAATTATGGTACCATATTTATATTAATAATCTGGTTCTACAAGAAAGAAATAAGATAAAACTTTTCCCAAAGAGAAAAAATTAGTAAAAGCATACTATAGTCCATCTAATCTAGCAAAACCAAAGAGAAATAGATAATAGACTACTAACTGAAAAGCTCCTTTAATAGCAGTTCTACCCATGTTTTTCAATAATGAGTACTGAAAAATTAATAATTGAGAACGTAAACTAATGGTGTTAAACATGGGCAATATCTTTTTTACACTAGAAATATTTAGCATAATCAATGTTTCTCTTCAATCAACCTCTAGTGATTTCTCTAAAGGCTTTTATAGTTCTGTGAATATAAATACAACATATCTATTTTCCAGGTTTTCATTCTGATAGGAAGGCAGTAATAGCCTGCTGAAGCCTGAGTTTGATCTAGATCTGTCTGCTGTGTGCAAATACTTTTTTGGAAACAGCTATTTTAGAATCTATATATGTTGGGAAAAAAATGTTGTTTCCACATTGGTTTACTTCTTCTGTCCATATACTTAAATCATCATCCTGTTGTTACCATACGATTTATGCAGGACACTAAGAGCAGACGAGTAAATTATGAGTTCTCAATCCAATGTGATATTTATGGTTTTTTTATTTTTTATGTGCTGACAGACATTGATCAGTATAAGAAACAAATGACAGTGCTAGAAAGATTAAATAATCTTTGATAGAATATACAATAAGATATGACTTCTCAACTGAAAAACTGGAGCAAAAACAGATCCCCACCTTTTTCAAGTATGGGTGAAGAATGCACTTGTAAATATATGATTCTGCAAAAAGTCATATCAATATATACTTTAATTGATGATATAGAATTTTTATTTTGTTGCAAGATACTTCTGCTATGAATTGTGGCAGAGAATAGAAAAAGAACAATTAATCTGAATTAGCACTTAATTAGCACTGAGAGCTGTGTCAAGGCATGTGGATGACAGGGAGGTGATTACAGACAGCAGACACAGCTTCAAAAGGGGCAGATCAGGCCTTCTACTGCATTGGTGGATAAGGGAATAGCAATTGATATCATCTACCTTGACTTCTCTAAGGACTCTGACACAACATCCCTGGCATTAAAGTGGAGAAATGAGGATTTGATGGGTGGATCTTTTGACGGGTTAGCAATTGGCTCGATGGCTGCCTACAAAGGGTTTCAGTTAAAGTCTCAATGTCCAAATGGAGATCAGTAATAAATGGTGTCCCTTTGGGGTCTCTACTAGGATGGGTGCTGGTCAATATCTTTATTAATGACATTGTGGGATTGAGTGCAGTCGTAGCAAATTTGCAGTTAACATCGAGCTGAGTGATGCAGTTGATATGCTAGAGGAAAGGTATGTCATCCAGAGGGATCTTGACAGATTGGAGAAGTAGAACAATGCGAACCTCATGAAGTATAAGTGCAAGGTCCTCCAAATTGAGTCATGGCATCACCTAGCATCACCACATAGTGGGGGCTGAATGAACTGAGAGTAGCCCTGTGGAGAACGATATGAGGATATTGGTAGATGAAAAATTAGATGTGAGCCAGCAATGAGGATATGCAGCCCAGCAAGCCAAATATATCCTGTGCTGTATCAAAAGTGTGAAAAGCAGGTCAGGGGAGCTGATTCTTCCCCTTTACTCTGCCCTCAGGAGACCCCCCCGGATTACTGCATCAGTTTCTGGGCCCTGTAGAACAAGAAGAACATGGACCTGCTGGAGGGAGTCCAGATGAGGGCCATGAAGAGATCAAGAGGCTGAAGAATCAGTCCTATGAAGACAGGCCAAGAGAGCTGGGGTTATTCAGCCTGAAGAGAGCTCCAAGGAGACCTTACAGCAGCCTCCCATTACCTTAAGGGGGCCTACAAGAAAGCTGATAGGAGAATGTCCTGGTTTGAGAGTAAACCAGTGGAGAAATTAAACCCCATGCAAATACCTTGAGAGAGATTTGAGGTCCGAGTTACAATTTAATGGAAAGATTACAATAAATGCAAAGATATAGAACAGTTGGCTTAAAACCAGCAGGTCAGAGTACAACCTGGCACCCCTCTTGGCCAGGGTGATGGTCACAGTGCAATTAAGCAGTGGTTGCAGTCATGTGGAAATGATGGTTGCAGTCCTGTTGAAAGCAGTGGTCCTCTGGAAGTTCTGGCGCTCCTGGGGATCTGCCAAGTGGTGATCAGAGTGATGCCAAGGGATTTTTGCTTTTTCTAGTTTATATGTTAGAATTCCTGTAAATTTCCACTGTAACCCGTAGTCAGTAAAACCCTATATCCCAGACAAAACAGAACCATTTATCATCTTAGCATTCCAGAGTTGAGAACATGCTATTGCTTTGTGATGACTGAAAGAAGAAAGTTTAGAAAGAACAGAGAACTCCAATAGAAAGCTGCCACGAGGAAATGGCCCCATTACTTTTGTCCCTTAATTGGAGGAGCTTTGTCAACTATGTTAATTTGCTGAACCCATAATAAATAGAGCTTGTTGTGTAGGACACACTTTACTCTTACAGTCTCTCTCTCTTTCACTCTCACACATTTACTTACCAATTGTTTGTACCCTGGGCCTTTGTATCGGCAGTGGGGAAAGGGCCCTCCCCCCCACAATGGTGACTTGCTTGGAGGACCTCCGAAATAAAGGTTTTTTACTTTTTCCCCTACGCTCTTAACTTCACCTCAGCTTCTGCTTTTTAACCTGACAAGGCAACAGGAGGTGTCTCAAGTCCCCAGAACCCCCATATTATAAACAGTCAGATTCAGGAGGGAATGTTCAGTACCTCCCCCAGGTGTAGAATTTCACAGTGGAATGATGTAATCCTCTGAGTCATAGGATATTTTTGGGAGTCCTTGATGGCCTAAGTCCTTTCAGCTGCCATAGAGTCCATGATGGTCCATTAGCAGAGGTGACTCTCTCAGGGTGGGTGTGACTGCCCTGGTGCTTCCTGGAGCAAGCTATCCCAGCTGTGTCTTTTCTGAACACAAAGAGGCACTATCCTGATGTGCAGGGTTTTTCCTGTTCTCCCTTATCTTATCTAGCACCCAGCTTGTAGCCTGAGGGGTCAGGTGTGCACTCCACAGCTCCTGGAAAGGATCCATCATTAACAGTTCCTGGAGAATGACACAGAGAAGAGTAGAATATGGTTTGGTTACACCCACATAATGCTAAACTAGCACTCTTTTCCTGTAACCCAGGACATTATGGGAGGGAGGAAAGGATTTACACTAAAAATGATAGATTTAGACTAGAGATAAGGAAGAAATTCTTTACTCAGAGGGTGGTGATGCACTGGAACAAGTTGCCTAGAGAAATTGTGGATGCCCCATCCCTGGAAGTGTTGAAGTTCAGATTGGATGAGGCTTTGAGCAACTTACATAGTTGAAGGTTTTCCGTTTCAATGACAAGGGCATTGAAACTAAATGATTCATAAAGGTCCCTTCCAACCAAATCATTCTATGAATTCATGGTATTATGATTGATATTCTAGTTTTTGAAGGGAATCAGCGTAGGTATATGTTAAAAATGAAAAAGCCAGTGTCCTAACTACTTTCTATTACTTCTATTATGACTTTAACTACTCTTTCAACTACTTCCCAACTGAACTGGTGAATTAAAGCTCAGTTTACCAATCAAAATCTGCATAGTACTAAAAAGAATTTTACAGTAACATCTGTGCCTGTGAACTAGGGTTTCCTCCCTGTCCTCCAACCCAGCAGCTTAAAATAGAAAGAACCAAAAAATTTTTCTTTTACAGAGAAGAATCCATAGTTAAATTAATCAGGCAAGCTTTTCCTTTTACTCTGCTACTCATGAATAAAAGCAGAAATCATTTAATATGTCAAAAATAATGGAAACTTTCCCTAGGGATATTTTCCATCTTGGCCTTTGCCATCACACATTCTCAGGCTCAGATTACTTTTCACATTGTAGGTTGTTGTTGTTAAGGTGGAGATATAAGCAATTAAAAAAATAATATCGATACTGTTTCCTTAGAGGCCATTAGTGTGCTTCACTACCGTGGTTTTTGTGGTTTTCTTTCTTTTTGTACTAATGAAACCTATTTCCTTTTTAAAAAAAATTATTGTAAAATGTGTAACCCTAATGGATTAGACTGATTTCTTCCCATGTCAAGTCTAATACTATGTAATAATTTGTTTATACCATTGGTTGCCTTGAAATGAATAAATAAATAAATAAATATGAAAGAAAAAAGTAATAAGACCAATTTTATCACTTATATCATTAATGGGTAAATTCATTGGCACAGAAGTGACAATGTTGCTGACAATGCTGACAAAGACTTTGGCAAAGCCAGGTCTCTTTAGCTTAGTGTTTGAGAAGATACTATTTGATTTGCAGCTGAGTTTAAAGAAAATAGATGAGCACACAAAGGTAGAAATCATTACCATGCAATAGCAGTTGAAAGGAATGGAAAAATCATAAGTAAAAGCACAATCTTTACAAAAAATAAAGGTATATAGTCCCTCTTTTATTTTTTAATAAATTCTTTTTATATCTAAGCTTTCATTTCCCAAAAAGTATTGATTTAAATTACTTTCAAGAGCCATTGTCTCTTACAGAACAGCACAAGTTTTTGCATTTCCATTTCATTTTTCATGGTAAAGTAAGAAACAGGATTACAGTGTTTACTCATCTTTCCAGATTTATCATTGGTACAAGCTACTACATCACACTTAGAAACAGATCCAAATGGTGGATTCCTCAATATTATTACGTTGTGATTTCAAAAATTATTTCTTTCCTTATGTTCAGGAGATTTTAAAGACGATACTCCTTGAGCCTCAAAGCATAGATTACTAGAAGATCTGATGAGTCATCTGAAAATATAACTGAATATGAATTGCATTACTGGCTCGATTCCAACAATTCAATATCTTAAACAGCATTTATTCCCTCTCTCTAGGGTTATTTTATATATTACAAGGCTTCCTTTGAATGTTCAGTGACAAGTTTTGACCAGCCTAGCTGAAAGAACAAGCTATATATAAATTGTGCATGCACAAAAAGGTTCTGTCCTTCTTCATAAATGTACACTCAACAAAATATAAAATAAAAATGCGCATGCAGATGCTTCCATGGCAGCTGAAGCTCTAAGACACAAGTTTTATTCACATGCACAGCCTTCTCTGAAATTATTTGGGCTGTGGTGGTTGAGAGCTGAGAAAAAAATAGCTTGTTGACTTGAAGGCTCAGTGAAATGTAGAACAATTGTGGTCTGAGGATTTGTGGCAATCACATCATTTCTGTTACATAGCAGATCTCAGCTATTCTCTTTCTTGTTAGCTGTAGTACAAACAGGACTTTGATAAGAAAATTTGTTTTGCTCACATCTACCACTTTACTAGACTTTGCCCATTTCTTAATTAATGAACATAAAGGAAAACAAATCAAGTATGAATTCTGGAATTCATAATGTCCTTTTAGCTCATTACACTTGAAAGGGGATTATTAACTCACAATTCTGGTTGGAGAATTATGTCCTTAATGCTACCACTCTCCTGATGGTCAGGAAGAAAATTGTGCACATAATGCAGACTCGAGGTTTATTTCTGTTCTTATGTAACATCTGCATTAGAAAAAGTCAAGCTAGGCTAAAAGGTCATGTTCTGTCCAGTGCTACTTGATACATTTTAAAGGCTTGATTTGATTGAAAGCAACCTTCTCTAATAAATCTAATATCACCATTTAGAATCTGAGAGGCAAATTTTTATATTTTTATGCATTCAGAATAACGCAATGACTAATCCCTGACTTCAGAGAAATAATTCAGAAGTGATACATTTACAATTAACATTTCCTTGCAAGCAAGGATATCCAAATTAATCCTAAATTAAGAAATAAATTATTATCTAAGCAATAGAAAATCCACCTCCTCCATTCTGTTCTATGTACGAATGCACCAAAAATAACCCACGCACTTTCTTAAGTTATACAATGCACCCTCTGAAAGGACTGAATATAGATCTGGGAGTACAAGTAGAACAAATTCTTATTTAAACTTAAATTATTTGGCATTAGAATTAATGCAAGTGTGGGATATACACTGAATTTTTAATTCTCTGAAATATCAGATATATGTCCTTGGAGACAGTCAAAAGTACTTTGTATAATAGATCTGAAAGACAACAATCAGAAGTTAATGTTCATACCAAGCAAATAGTTTCTATTATATCAGTAATTTTGACCAAATCATTGGAAAAAAAAATGCAATTTTGTTCAACCACAAGATATGAGTAAAACCCATAAACAATTAGCTTATTCCATGTCATACAGGAAGTAAGAGTAAATATTTTATTAGGCCATAATGGCCTTAAAATACATAGAAATAATGGGGAAATTTACTAAAAAGGAAAATCAATCAAAACTAAACCAGTAAAGTGTTACTGCTCTAAGATAGGCTCCAGAAAAGGGAAAGAGAAAGAAGAGAAGCACAAGGACATCTTTTGAATGAAGGCAAGTTTAATATTGACTGTGAATAGATTGGCAATGGCTGAGGATAACATTCAAGGTTGAGAAAATTTACTGGCTCTTATCAGAGACTGCAAATGTAGCTTAAAGCAAAAATCATAAAGGATATATGGCCCAAACTCCCAAGTTCTAGGAGTTTGTTCCACAGAATGGAAGTCAATACTCTCTGATTAATATTTAGGTTTAAATATTTCAGGTGAAGGGTTAAGAGCCTTAGAACCAGATCCAAAATTATCTCACTAAGTAACAAGACCCTCCCCAGGTGAATTAATTTAATCTACTTTTACACTGTATGTCAAACACAAAAGTTTTTTACAAGAGGCCTAGTAAAGAAATAAACATCACCAGGAAGATTTTAATCCCATATGTTTTAAATATCTACCAGGAAGGAGATATAAGATGTTATGGAAGTCCTGGGTTTTTTCTGCTCTCTGAAGAAGTGATTGGAGTGAAATAATTCTTCATTAATTCTCAGTGAAAGCTGAGGTGAATGTGAGAGGTCTCAGTGCATAGCTCACATAGCTGACTTGTATGAAAAAAACCCAGCAGAGTCAAGCTTTGAATCTTACCATACAGACATTTTACTTGAAGGTGCACTTTAGCCTTCTCTTCAACTACAAGCCTAACCTTTTTCTTAAAGGAAAAAAATTGATGTTTTAAGCAAATAGCTTCACATGTCTCACTATGCTTCCAATTGAAACCCTCACCCAGGAAACGTCTGCTGGCATTCAGCTCAGTATCTTGCCACTTTCTTGCCAAAAGCTATAGAGTATACTGAGGTTAGAGGAACATTCTTCAAACTTCCAGACAAAGCTGTGTTGCCTCTGGATTCTATTATAGAATGCCATCTGATTAAATTTATTTGTGTTGGGCAAACCATGTTGATGAAACAATTTTTTTCTTATTGTTTTCTTGTCAGCACAGTCATCAAGAATAAAGATCTTCATTCTTCTCCCTGTTCAGTTAACTTTTCTATGTTTTGTTAAATAATTGTTTCGTACAAATTTGTGGACAGTCTTATGAGGTTTAGATTTGGTCTCGAAATGAATCACATTACAAAATATTCTTACAGTGGTGACTTTAACAGAATTATCAAAGACATATAAAATCTTATGTAAACTACTTACTATGTTTTTGTCTGAAGTACTAAGTACCTGAGCTTCAATTTCCTAGAGGCTAGGAGACTATCTAAGAAGCATCATATAAGATTGCCTTTGCATTTGTTTTATACACTTCCTTAGGTATAAACCCTAAGGTTTATGTTTTCTATATTAACTCTCTGAATAAGGTTGTTATGGCTAAAAAAATATGATGATGGGTGGGTGCAGACATGGGAAATGTCTGCTTCATGATGGTGACATCCAGTGGAAATCCTATTGTGTTGAACCATGGCTACACAGTCCGAGTAGCTCTTACATGGACCAATCAGTGGCAGAGGCTTACCTTAAGAGAAGACAGGAATTTTGCCATCTCTTACAGTCACAGAGATTTTAGTCTAGTCCTTCATTAACATTCATGTCAGAATTGTTTTGTGATCTGCATTTAGTTTTTAGATGGGAGGGAACTTCTATTTTTTTTAATGACACCTGCTTTTCTCATCCATCATACTGCTCTTTATTCAGTGAGAAACAGAGAAATTATAGACATCTTTTTGCACTGGTACTGATTTTACACAGACACAAGCTCTTATCCTTAAAATAATAAATAAATTCCTCAAAACAAAACAGCCTAATGTGATTCCACGTGTACAACATGTAGAGGTAGCTGTCTATTGAGACTCGGGTCTAAATATGTGAACCAACATGGTTAGGAAAAGTACTAAGATATTCACTGCTAAACTGAAGAACTTCACCAAGTCTCTGAAACAATCTTTTCTTGTTGCTATTTCCACAGTACTATTATCTTCCAATGTTTTCTGCGACTTCTGAAAGTCATGCTACACTTAGTGCCTTGTTTTGTATCCTTTAATGCCACCTAATCTTAACAGTTCACAGTATCCTACTGTTCTTTCCTACTAACTCTGAAAAACTTAGCTTAAATTTTACTTCCTTTCCTTTGTTTCTGAGATGCTCCAGGCAATTTATCATCGAGCAATGAACTCTGCTTGACACCCTATATTCCTGTACTTGTACATCATGTTGCAGCCCAGTAACTTCAATGTTTTTTTTTCAGGTAGGTGTCTGTGTCCAATTTAAATTCTACTTGCCTAAGGGTTTTCCCTATTGGAACTACTGTAAGCTGTCACACTTGTACAAGTGACATTGTCTCATTTAACCTTGACCCATATCCTACTGAAAATAATTTATGTAAGTGATTTTTATAATATCATCATTAATTTTCTAATAATGAAGTCTGGAATTGTTTATAAATCCTTAAACTCTGTAAATTATGATGCAGAATTATTGGATGTGACAGGATATCAAAAAGACTTGCCCTTAATTCCTGTGCCCTAGGAGCTAAGAAATTCTGAATAAAATACTGTGAGACTGAAAACAAAAAAGGAATTTGTCATTGACATACACAAGGCTGGAAGATAGTAGAGATCTCCTTTAAGAAAATAATGCACTTAAACTTTTAAAATTATAGTAACTTTTCCCAGCATACCTATCATTCCTCCCTTTGTTTCTCCTTTATCACCCAGACTTGTAATATTTTTTTAGGCTTTTTCTCGTGATTTTCACATCTGAAGATGAAGATTGAAGATATCTGAAAAGTTGTCTCCAACTTTTTTCACTATTAGCTCAACTTTTGATTTTACTTTAAACATTTCCTGATCTCTTATTTCAAAGTGTCACTGATTCACAGAAAAGATACTTTGTATTATATTACTGTGTTAGTGACAAGCAGAACCTTGTTGGTCTTTACATATTAAAAGAAACAATAAGTGATTCTTAGCCTAGCTTGACTCACTTTTGTGACAAAATTAATGATAATCCTTAAATATAAAATATTTACTGCAAGTAAATCCTGCTTATATTATACTAAAGTGAAACTACTATGCTGAGCTTTCTGCTACTATAGAAGTTGTCTGGTTTTACATTGTATTCTATTTATTTATTTATTTATTGTTATTCTCTTGGCTTTGTGAAATGGAATAAAATGGTATGAAGATTTTGACCCTGAAACACAGTAAAATAAATTATCCTGACTGTCCTCGTGTATATTTCCAAGTGTGGAAACCTGTGTTAAAGCATTTGAGAGACGTTGCTGCTGAGCTAGGTATTACAAGTAAAGTTTTTTTCCCCCTCTTGGAAGAACCCTTTAGAAAACCTTATTTCTAATCTATTTTGGGATTATATTGATTTTAGAAACATTGATATGTTTCTATAAATTCTCTGCCAAAAAATTAATGTAATACTTGAATAGCTACAGAATTTACCTACAAAAATCTAAATAAATAAAGGTATATGATCACCTAACTTGTTCTAGCTTTCTAATATCATAATATAATAATAAACTTTGAAGATATATAGCCTACCTTTAATTTTAATACCTATGAGATTTTGCATTCTCTTTCTTGATGGAAGGACTATGCTCTTTGTAGGCCTTTTCTTTCATGCTACTTTCATAAACTGATGTTTCCCATTAAATATTCAAACTCTGTTCTGACCAGTAACCTTAATGACATAGGGATTCTTAAACTGACATTTCCAAAAGTAAGAGAACATATTTTGATTCATATTTCTCCAGATTGTATAGTTGTATGGGAATACATAAAAGGCAAAGCTACTGTCTATACTTTCCCTACATATTAATAAATTTAAAAAATCTATTTTGTGTGAAAGAATTTGCTTTTGAAACAGCTTTATGATACTTCTTGTCCACATTTTTTAATAAATTTGAATGTTTTGAGAGAAAATATTAATAAAATATGAAAGTAATAATACAATGCTTGCTAATAATGTGATACTCATTCAAGACTAAAAATAATGATTCCTTTGAACTAAGAAAGACAAAAACATAATAAATTAATCCATTAAAGCTTATAATGGTGGACACTTCTAGTCCTCTTACGGGTTTAATGGGTTTTAAATGTTCATGCTTTGTGGAGTTTGTAAAACTATCGCAAAATGTGGTGAATATAATGTGTCACCATCAGAGAAGTACTGAAAAAAACCCCAAAAACAGTATACTTATATTAGGTAGACCAAAGTATTATGGAGATTTGATCACTCCAAATAAATTGAATGTGTCTTCTAGAATTCACTACGTAAAGTAGGATGATTTCATGAAGATATTCAGGAAAAATTCCTTCCATAATAATTGCTCTGTCAAACTTGCAATATTTGATGAGCTACAGCATATCTTTCCAAAGAAGTGAATATTGATATAAAGATTTGGAGTGATGAAGAAACAATTGTTTAAATGCCATTCATTTTTAACTATTTTTCATTACAATAATAATAAAGCCTATTGAAAGCAACTTAGCCTGGAATAAGTTTTATTTTTTATAATTTTCAGGGGATTTCATTGAGATCAAAAGAGTGGATGTTAAATATCAAACTTAAATATGATTCACTTTTTGCTTCTCCTTACCAAAACTTAGAATACAATTCAACTTAATTCCAGTTTGAAATCCCCAGGAATTTCTTTGGCAGAGTTTCAGGCTTTGCCTAGTTATGTATTTTTGTTGCTAGTGTCAAAGTTCAGTGTCACTGGAGCACAACTAGACTCATTCTATGCAGCATATAAACTGTGATGTCTAAAACAGTTACATGTCAAAATTCATGAAAGTTTTGGAATTAATATTGAAACCAATCAGAAGTCCATACTTGAAAAGCAAGTTCTCTGAGGTTCAAAGCAGTCTCCTTCCAAGGACTGCAAAGTTAATGCTCTCCTTTGGCTTGAATTTATTATTAAATTATTGAATTTTATTGAATTTTTAATGGAGAAGCATCATTTTATATATATATATATATATATGTATATAGATAGATATAGATATACACACACACTTTACTATCCCTTATTTTACTGCACCCCCGTGCAGCTGCATACTGTTTTGAATGTGTGTAATTTTATTTGACTATATATGTGGTACTTCTTCAGTAAAATGATGATCCTTCTGCTTATTTCTGGTGCCCAGACACAGTGAAATAAAAAATTCTCTGTGCCCTAAAAGCATGATTCTTTCAATTTGATCAGTGATCAATCTACATGAATGATTCTATTTTAAACTAAACACCAGGTGAAAAGTTCCAGCAGGTAATAGTTAGTAGTTCATGTCCCAGCAGATAGAAGTTTTTCTGGGCTTATAAAATGTTATTAAAAAGGTTTGATTTTTCAGTCAGTATGAATGTAAAAAATTCATTTTAGGCTAATGATATGCAAAGTGGTCTCCCTAGGAAGTGCAGTTTTCACTCATATAGATTTGTGATCTCATTTACTTGCGTAGACTCACTAATCTGATTGTAATCAAGTTACTTATCTTTTAATTTTTTGTGTGGCAGCTGTATATCAGAAGTGACATACAAGTGGGACTATCATATATTAAATCAATTTAATCACATTTAAATATTTCAAGGTTTGGTCTTCTGTACAAAGATAGTTCTTAAGCAACATGAAAAACCCCCAAACAAAACAAACTCATAATTATATACTTATTTTTAAACAAAGTTAAAATGTTTTAACATTATAATTGACCTTAAAATAATTATTGCCCTCAATTAAGAACCCTCAGCCAGTTGTTCGATTATTTTAAGTGGTAGAAGAATTGCAACGCTTATTAAAGAAAATATCTTTTTCCCCTATTCAAGGGGAAATTATAGTCCTTAATCAATTTATATTTATAATTTAATATTTCATCTTCATAGAGTTATTACCATGCTCTATCAGACATGTATGCACAACACCTAATTAGATTTCATCTTGGTTGTTTACAGGCCAAAGGGACTTGGGCTTGGATCAAGAATACAGGAAAACTATTTCAGTTCCTTGCATGATTTCCAGTGTACCTTAATTTCCTGTAGCATTGTCATTTGTGGTGATGATAATTCTGAAGACAGGGATTCTTCCAGGGGCTGTTGTTACTTCATACTGGGAGGGTATCTCTCTAGTGGCAGTAAGGCTGGTAGTACTTCAGGTGATACAATCTCTATCTTGGCTCTCAGTCCTTTCTTCATTA
This sequence comes from Atrichornis clamosus, assembly GCA_013400975.1. Taxonomy (NCBI): domain Eukaryota; kingdom Metazoa; phylum Chordata; class Aves; order Passeriformes; family Menuridae; genus Atrichornis; species Atrichornis clamosus. Next base: position 99,039 of record WBMZ01001500.1, read on the forward strand.
TCAATTTTCATTACATTTGCTGGGAGCACCTTATTACTACCAGTAAAATATCTTGTGTCTGTGCTATGTCTTCAGAATAGTGATACATACTGCTCTAAGAACTTACATAGCTTACCCATGTACTTAAGAATGCTCTGTGCAAGAAATATTTTATAAAAAATACAGAATAAAATAATTTTATGCAAAAAAGTATTTACCCCTCCCCAAAAATTAATACATACATTCCATGTAGTATGCATACGGCTTGTGTAGATAGGTGATTTTTAGCATATCTAAAGCTCAAAGACTTGATGTACCATTTTGTACATATATTGACAGAGATTTGCCAAATCTAACATCAACAGATCGAGGCTGCCACTGCATACAACCAGCAGCATGTGTTCTCAGTGGGCACACACATAAACACACTATACAACACATGCTACCTTGTACACAGAGCCAGCCACACTGATCAACACCTGCAGCACTTGCACAAGCACAAACACCACCAACAGCCTTTTCCCATACTCTTCTGTGGCTCATCAGGATAAAGATGCAATAGTGGGAGCAGATACAACGTAGAATGCTCACACCTCCAGAAGCTGGGATAAGACACTTGGTCTGTCCAGTTGCTGTCCCTATACCCCAGGCTGTCCCCCGGGCAGCACCTGGCCATGCCACCTCCAAGGCCACAACACCACTCCAACTGCCAGTGTTCAGAGCTAAACTTGCAGACATATACACTGTATATCCCTTCAAGTAGGAGGTATTAAGTGCACTAGTCCTGGATCCTACTCTCTCCCATTGCCTTTCCAAAATATTCATATACACAAAAAGGTCACACAGTCAATCTCCAGAGCCCACACGTACGCATATCTGGCCCCACCTACTCACCAGCAAGGCTGCCTTGACGTTCATTTGTGATCATACACTGACTTGTATACAAATACTCATCATTCTCACTGGTGACTCAGACATAGAGACTCTCTGGCACTCCAGTCACTGGCATTTAGATTTCCCGCACATGCACACGCAAAAGAGCCCTTCACCCAAGAAAATAGTTAGAAATGGAATTTAGTGAGAAAACAAGACAGACTATGGTGATAGAATGTAGGGCATGGTCAGGTAAGTAAACATCCTCTCCCATCTCCTCTACTTCTAGAGAGCAAGCCTTATGAGGAGCAGCTGAGGTTGTTTAGCCTGGAGAAAAGAAGCCTCAGGGGAGACCTGATTGCTCTCTACAATTAGCTGAAAGGAGGTTATAGTGAGGTGGAGGTCAGTCTCTTCTCCTGAGCAAAAAATGACAGGACAAGAGGAAACAGCCTAAAGTTGTGCCAGGGAAGGTTTAGTTTGGACATAAGGAAAAAGTTCTTCACTGAAAGGGTTATCCAACATTGGAACAAGCTTCTTAGGGAAGTGGTTGAGTTGCCTTCTCTGGAGGTGTTTTAAAAGGCATGTAGATGTTATGGATAGGGACACTGGCTTAGTGAAGGACTTGGAAAAGTTAGGTCATTCCAGAATAAATTATTCCCTGAGCTACTCCTCAGAACACCTCAAGCACCCTTTCCTCTCCTTTGATCCTTCTCTGAACATCTCATTGCCTTGTACAATTCCCAAAAGTCCTTCTCCTGCATCCAATCACAAGTCCCACACCCCTGTAAGCATCAGCCCCCCTTCAGTCCAAAAGGTGAACCAGAAACAATGGAGAAACATTAAGCTTAGGAAAAAAGTCGCAATACTGTGTGCTTTTATCTAAAGGTTTTGTGCTGTAATAAGAGAAAACATACTATATTATTTATTAGTAATATAAACTAATACAAACGAACATTCACTCAGAAAATATAGGTAAATAAAAATCCAGGTTAAATAACAGAAATTTAAGGATTTATACTCAGAGTAATTTAGAAAGAAACTTTAATTAACCTAGGTCTATATTACACACTAAAGACAGCATAGTCAGATCAGTCACAGAGATTGCAGGCAGCCATCGCCCTAGTTGGCATGCAGGTGGAAGACCCTTGTTACGGTTATGCCCTCCAGCTGCTCATTATTACACTTTTGCCAGCAGAACTGGGAGAGCAGTAACCTCCAGCAGAGTGGTTCCTGTGATTGATCCCTCATCCTCTTCAGGCAAAATCAGCCAAGCACAAGCAATTTAAATGGTTGGCTTGAGGCTCAGGACAGATACCCTCTTTCACATCTAGCTGTGCTGATAGCTATTGTTCCTAGTCCTCTCTATGCTGGAGTCTTTGACACTAATGTCCAAGCAAGCTGAAGATATCTCAGGACTACTTCTAAGACAGGCAAGCTGAGATCTATGTAAACACTGTTTAAACCCACTTGTTAACCTGTTGGTAGGAGATACTGTGTTAACCTCTATCATAAACAGCCTTGTGGGTTTTCTGTTTCATTTGGAAACTTGACTGGATTTGCTCTGAATGTGGATTAGATAGAATTTGCCAGAAACACTTTACCAGCTGAGCTGTGAAAAAGGGTAAGCTCCAGCCAGTGAAAAAGGGACAGATTGATGTTGCTATATCAGCACCTGCAGAGGTGTCTGTTTATAGCTTTAGGCAGTTAAGAAGGGCAAGAGATGTGATTCCTGATTGTTATAGTTTTGTTCACAAGTGAAGAGGCTTTGCAGACACCATTAAAAAGCTTCTTTAGTTCTGTTTGAGCTGCATGTTAAAAAGACTTTCTAGAATTGTACAGAGTGTGCTTTTTCATCCATGTTAGTATCATGCTGCCAGTAAAACATTTGACATTGCATCAGATCTCAGGATCCAAATGTGCTACCTAAACAAATGTCCCAACTAAAAGAAAACTGCAGTGAAAGCATTATATAAGAAGACATTTTTACTTACATTCTATTAGTGGCTGTCAAACCAGAACCTTATCTAATTTAGCTCATTTAAATGTGAGGATGTTAGGAAGCAAACTGCAAGTATTGCTGAAGCTGCCTCCCAATAAAATCCAGACCTTTCAGAATGTAAGAAACAACAGCTTGACATGCTTTTAAATAGACGAAAGAGACTCTATGGTTAAATCTAACCTCTATTTTATTAAATACAAAAAAAACCAACTTAGAAATGGAAAACTTTATTTGTGATATGTATTGTGAAATCCTAAGTATTTGTGACACATTGAATAAAAACTGAGAACTGAGTGCATTGTAAATGCATTAGCTATAAATATGTTCATTTGGTAATTGTGCTAAAACTGCTGCCAGGCAGCAGCTTTACCTTGGTCTGAAAGGATTTAGTAAACCTTTTACTTAGGCCTCTTCCAGCCACACAGTAAAGGTGGGGCTGGACAGAGGTACTAGTAGAGCTATCCCTTTTGCAAGTGTCTTTCGGCACCACAGGTCAGTGTGGTATCACAGTGCACTTTTTGCATTTGCCAGTGACACAAAGAGGCTGTGTCTCCAGCCGGTTTCTTTGACTGAAAGGAATATAAGTTAATTAAATGTACTGAACATTTCTTTAGCACTATTTCAAAAAAGTGTAATAAAGCTACATGAGCTTAATCAATTGGCAAAGAGAAAACATGAATACAGTAGGGAGATCTTTGTAATGGTCAGGCAACTTTCTGCTAAAGTCGTTATCAGGAACTTAAGCTGATATCTTCTTTGTTAGTTATGGTGCTTACATGATTGAAATCAAGTTGGTTCTTGTAGATTAATGTGCACTGTAATCACCCAGTCATCTTGTCGTATGGAAATACTCTAATTATTTAAGTTTCGCTTGCAGTGGCATTATCTGGTATAATATTCTACTTTTACTGGTGCTCATGTCCCCTTTACAATATAAACATAACATAAATCAATTATATGTTGATGACCTTAAATGCATTTCTCCAATAATCCCAGGAATCATAAATGCAGTAATGGCAGTGAATAAATATTCTTAAAGACAAGCTACAGTAAAAGCTCCACGTTGAAAAGCTAAATGCTGAAAAATTTACTGAAATATTGAGTTGCATATGGCATTGCTAGTTATATGAGTGTCAGATTAACTTTTACCTTGATTACTGCAACTTCTCCTGTAGTTTGATGCTAATCTTAGCACTTTAATCTATTCAAATCACAGCTGCAATAATTATCTTCCTCATCTCTCATCTCTTCTGTAACACATCAGTGAAGAGTTCAGGCACTGGAGCCCTCTTCCACACTGCATTAGATATAAGACCTCCATCTCCTTCAAGACCTTATACGATTTAGACCTAATTTTGTTTTATGATACATCTTTATCTCTGCAGCACCACAGATGAAAGTCTTAATGTTCTGTTCTCTCTACAAATTCTTCAAATTTTAATGCTGATTCAGTTGCATGCAGTATACGCCTTGTTCCAAATTTTTGTGATTCAAAACTTTAAAAATTATGAAATTCTTCTGTGAAGTTATTAATAATTATAACAGAACAGAACAGGGGAGAATAAAAAACAGTGTCATAAAGGTCCAGTTACTGTTTCTTAGGTTTCTTCCACTTCTACTGAGAATACAGCATTTCCCATTTTGCACAGTTAAAATATTCACTGATAATTAATACTGTATATTGATAATTAATAATAATTTCTAAGACCATACCTACTCCTAGTTGTCTTATTCATGGAATACTCTCATGTAAGCCCTTATTTATCAAAATGCTTTTCTGCATTATTATTAAATTAGCTTTCATTCCTAGAACCTTATTTAGCTTTGTACTTTAATGGCCTACTTTTCATAAGAACTGGGCATTCAAAGTCTTTCACTGAAGTTGCTAGATGCTGGAAATGAGCTTTCCACATGAAAAGTCAGAAACATTCTATTTCCTTTCTGAAACTATATTTCATGTATTATATACACGCAATAGCATTAATTGGATTACTTATCTGTTAAGCCTTTTTACAGCCCTCAGCACAAAATGTCTCTTGGAATGTATTTCAACATTCATTAATTCTGACAATTTATCATCACTAGATCATGGTGTGTGGGTGACAATAAGTCTCGTGGAGAATTCCTGAATGGTGTCTTCTGGGATGACATTCCATGGCATGCTCAACCTTACTGGTAAGGTCAGTGACACAGATTTGCTTTCAACAATGTAATCCAGTCCACGAGTGACAGCCAGACTGTTCAGCATGACAGAGGCAAGGAAGGTTTGAAAAGGCTTTTCATTTGTAAATGACAGAAACAAGTCATACTGGGAATTGCAACCTTTGCCTAGCTAGAAGCATCTTTGAACAGAATGTATCAGTACTTCTTGATCTGGTTTAAGATGTAGAAGGTGAGGTGCTGATGTTTTGGCTTAATCATTTCCAGGATAATTAAGCTGAAAGGTATTCTTACAGAAATTGTTAATGCCCTTCCAGTGATTCCAGCATAAATATATGTTTTTAAAATCCTTTTCTTATATGGAAACATCACTTGCCACTGATAGTCTTTCTAATAGTGTATTTCCCCACCCTCATCTTCTAGCAAGCACAGATGCTTCTTTAACCTCCATTTAATATTATAATTGCAATGTCTTCCTTCAGTTGTGAACTTTCTGGAAGAGGATATCCATGTGCTTAGGTATCAAGTCCTTCAATCATATGAAGGGTATATAGCACAATTGTATTCCTAGAATAGATGTTTTCCACATGCTAAAATAACTAGAATTATCTTAAGTCATATACATAAGCACAGATACTCTTCCGATACACTTGTGAGCATTTAAAAAAGGAAATTAATTGGCATGAAGTGGGGAAAAACAAATGCAAACCACAAAAACATGGAAACTATGGGATCAGTTACTAGATTAAAATGGTTTGTGGCCTCCTAGGACTTGTTCTTCAATACAGACACTAATAAAGCTGAAGGTGTGCAACTTTGATTCATAGATCATTTATCATTCCATACACTTCAAATGGCTATTATCAGCTATATGTTTAAAGACTAAGATCAGATTTAAGCAAATATTTATAGCCAGCTCTGCCTTCATTAGTCACAGATGTACTACAAGTAGTCAGTAAAATGTTTTGTTATGTAACTCCATGGTGTTTCATGTCCACTCTATGCCTTGCTAGTTCTGTTTTGCTGTGTTATTAAGGACTCATCTCCAAACAAATGAAGTACAACTCAGAACAGTAAGGACAGATGGAAAAAACTCCAAAATTAAGGGTAAATGAAGGCCCTGACCCTGGTATGGCCCCTGGTATGGCCCCCCTCTCCCAGAGCTATCAGGGGAGAGGCGTCAGCCCCATTGGCCCAGGTGTGACACCCTTCACAGTGAGTCAAGGGAAGGGTATTGGGATCACTGTGGGGTTGCTGCCTACAGGGCTGTGGGAATCATTACAGAATCACAGAATCACAGAATAAGCTGAGTTGGAAGGGACCCACAAGAATCATCGAGTCCAGCTCCTGGCCCTGCACTGGACAGCCCCAAGAGTCACACCATTTTCCTGAGAGCTCTGTCAGGCTTGCTGCTGTGACCACTTTCCTGGTGACCCTATTCCAGTGCCCAGCCACCCTCTGGGAGAAGAATCTTTTTCTAACAGCCAACCTAAACCTCCCTTGACACAACTTCAGGCCATTCCCTTGGGTGCTGTCACTGGTCACCACAGAGAAGAGAACAATGTCTACCCCTCCTCTTCCCCTCATGAGGAAGTTGCAAACTGCCGTGAGGTCTCCCCTCAGGCTCTTCTTGTCCAGATTGAACAGACCAAGTGACCTCAGCCGCTGTACAAGACTTACTATGTGATGTTTAGGGGAAGAACTAAAGGCAGGGAAAGAAATAGATCAAGATACGTTGAGAAGGAATAAGCATGGGAAAGTATATGTGTAGGAGGAGAAAGGGGCCAGTCATGTAAAAAGGTAGCCTCACCAGCTTGTCCATCTGGCTTCTGGATAGAATGAGTATCTAAGACCAGCTTTTGGAGGGATCCATAATATGTCTACATACACATATATACTTCTGCCCCCACACACTAAACTGGCCTGAGCAACCAGACTGGGGAACAGGGTGAGGCGATTGGAGCTGTTGGTGGCAGTACTCTGATTTTGCTCTGTGTTGGTCCTTGTGACTTGTGTGCGTACGCACGGAGGTACTGTGTCTGCGCGTGTGTGCCTGCTGGCACTCAAACTCGCTGGCTGGACCTGGGAACACAGAGCTTCAGCAACTTCAGCTCTTCTGGGCCATCAGACTTGGCAGCCTTTTACAATTTCTACTTTCCTTCTTGTTCTCGCAACTTACTCTTCTCACCAATTGCATAGATGATGAATATAACGAAACTATAGCTGCTGCAAGCTTGGCTTCTAAACAATGTAAGCACTATTATATTCTTTATGTAAAGACTCCAGCTTTCAAAAAATATTTAAAAATAAAATAAATAAACCCCCCACAACAAAAAAAAATCCTAAATGTTATTTATGACATACATCAAGAAGAAATATATCTTTTATTTAAATAAAGAAATTATTTAATTTATAAAGGAAGCAAATACATGAATATGCATATGAACTGTATTAAAAGCACTGAAGTTAAAAGCCTTTGATGTTACATGAGCTCTCTTCAGTCAGTGAATACAAAGTCTTAGTAATAATATGCTCCTTTACACATTAATCTCAGTTATGAAAGCTTTTAAGCAAAATAGTAATGACTACTATATAATTAAAAAGAATACAAAGAAATTGTTCTCTCAACACTGAAACAAATTACTGCCTTTCTGTCCCGAATTTAGCAATTAAGATTTTGTCAATGAAAAGGGAAGAGAAACAATATTAGAGAATTTACTCAAGCGTGCTAAAGAAGCAGAATCTTTTCACACTAAGGTCGTCACAAGCATGATATTCAAGTGAGGTCATGATGGAAATTTGGTCATGATTTAAGATCAATACATCATCTTTTTTCTTTTTCTTTCAAATATCAATACCTTCTTATTACTGCAATAAAAAGAATAGAAAAGGCTAGATTCACTAGAGTATGTAGGCATTTGCAGGTCATACTTAATATTATTTACCTTTTAGGCACTTCCTTGCCTAAAACCCTGTGCTGGGTGCTTAGGTTCCTCAATGAGATGAAAGAAAAGTACGTCAAAGTTATTACCTTCAAAATGATAATAGCTACCCAAATAATAATTATTTGCTTGCCCAGAAGTTTACTTAGAAGTGCATCATACTACAGAACACTCTGAAATCCCACCTCTCCTGAACTCTCATGACATGTCCTAGTCGCTCAGTGCAGGAATGTCCATGTTACAAGCTGACTAGCTACACAATAAATGCACTAAGACAGCTCAAAGCACTACCACATTTAAGAAGGTTTCCTGAGAATGTGGGCAAACATTTGCCACATGGATGTAAATAAAGTAGGTGAAGAATCTATTCCTGCTTATGACAGAGCAGAGGCAGCCTAGAAAACATGTTCTTACTCCTGTCACCTGCAGTCACAGACCTCATTTGAGATTGGGTAATAGACTGTGGTTGAGTTTCTGTTCTATTTAAGTGCATACTCTACCATATTAGTTGAAATCACTAAAGACACTGTAAACCAGTTCACTGGATTTTGCCCAGAAAGGGAATAGAAACACAACACTGTCAGGCACAGACTGTCAAAGAATCTGCTCCTTTTTCACTGCATTTTGGACTGTTACTGCCAACTCTTGCATCAGAGATAGAGCTAGTGCAGGCAAACATCCAGCAATGAAGAATTCAAATTTGACTTGAAAACCAATGTGCCATAACTCAGATTGTTATCTAGAAGAGGTAATTAAAAACATAGATTATGAATACTCTTATGCAACTGAATCAGGACAAGAGGAATGTTACAGACTTTTTCTAACCAGTTTTGTAAACTGGATTTTATCAAGAGGATAGGTGTTTGGTGTTTGCATCCAGATAGTCAAAGAATGTAACAGTGCCCTTACTTTTAAACTTGGGTGAAGAGAATAGCAAGCTTTCTGCCACCTGCTTCTTATGAAACATTTTGGAGGTGCACCAATTTGGGCTTGGATAGAGCCTCATTATCTCAGGATGTGCTTTAGATTTTTGACCAAAACAATGCTGTTAACACACTAATGTTTTAGATTTTGCTGAGCAGTGTTCACACAGCATCAAGGACTTTTTCTGTTTCTCACTCAGTCCCCAAAATAAATAGATTTAGGAGGTAAGGGGTAGTGCATAGTAGGGTGGGAGAACACAGAACCAGACAGGTGACCTGACCTAACTAAAGATATATTCCATACCATATGAAACCACATTCGCGAATAAAAGGGAAAAGAGGGAGGTGTATGAGGGTTAACCATCTTTAGATCAGAAACTATCTGGGCAACATTCTACCCATGGAAAGTGGGGAATGATTACCTTTGCATCATTTGTTTAGTTTCCTTCTCTCTTCCACTTACCCTTGCTTTATTTAGCAATTATTACCATTATTGTTTATCTTGCTGCAAAATTTTTCTCTTTTTTTATTCTTCCTTCCTCTTCCTCCGATCCCCTGACAGAGTCAGAGAAGTGAGCAAGTAGTGGTGTGCTGTCTGTCTGTGCATCAGAGTTAACCCACAGAAGGAGGATAAAACACTCTTTCAGAAAATGGGGAACCAGGATCCCCAGCCCTGCTCTCATCCTCAGTGAATTCAGATCAATGTTTTTGCTGATGGATTATAAGAGCTCTGCAAGATCATGATTATCAGATTATGAGCTATGTAGATTCTTTTACTGTCTCTTTCCAATGTTGTACCATGAACCCAATCATTTATATTCTTTCCTGTGTAGTGATGTCGAATCTTTTTACTGCATAATGAACATCTTCAAATATAGTATGTCTCATGCTATCAAAAATTACATGCCACGTTCTTGTCATTTTTCTGTTTCTTGCAATGTACCCTTCTGCTTTGCTCTTACAGATCTAAAAATACACCTCAGTAAACAGCAAATGATGATGTTGTTAAAATGTTCTACTAAATAGCATTAAAATTTGAAGATAAATTCCAGAAAATATAATGCAAATCTCTAACAATTGTAGACAATTTAAGAGAGTTTTTTATGTTTTATTTTTTGAAGGATTTTTTTAATTCCAGTAGTTATCTGTGGGGTTTTTTTCCTTTGTTGCTAGTCAGAAAAGAAATTATTTCAATCTGAAAGGTTTTTATAATTAAATCACTTTTCAGTTTTAATTTTCCCTTACCCTCTATGTTCATATTAAATTAGGCAAGTCTTCTCTGTTATTTCTGTTAAGAGGTATTTCAGTTATTACACATTCAGGCACATTTTAATAGTGGTGTCAAATGACAGAAATGTAAAGTCGTGATCCTATGGGATACATAAATGACTTGGTGTCATATTTTCAAATATATTCAAGTATGCCATTTAGGTACCTGTACAGGATTTCCTAAATAAAATACCTAAGAGCTTAAGGATCTGTCATTGAAAATAAGATTCAAGTTTTAGCTTTAATTTAGAGAAAATGTGAGATTTTTCTCTAATTTTTCCTTAAATGATCTTAAATAATTACTGTACGCTTTAACTGTCTCTCAATAATCTACTTCCTTATTTCAGACAATTTTAAACATTCAAAATACTCTAGTAGGTTTCTCGCTAACATGTTTTTAGCTAACAAGATTTTCATCTCCAACATAATACTTGGAGAGAAGCTGGAGAAGCCAGCTTTCCAACACAGCACATAATTGCTGTAGCTATCTAGCTTGTTAATTTTAGTCACTGTAGGCCAGTTTAAAAAGAGACTTGTGTTCATGGTAACCCCATTCAAGATATTAATCTTGGTTCTAGATCTGTTTTTTTTGTTGGTTGGTTGTTCTGTTCTGGGTTTTTGTTTTGTTTGGTTTTGGTTGTTGTTGTTGTTGTTAATCTATGCCCTAAATGACTGCTAAATCAAAATTTACTTTAAAACTTATATGCAGAATGCATATGCATAAAATGCATGGGGCCCTTCAAATTCTCAGAAGAGTATCTGGTTCCATTCTCAGTTAAAAAGAAAAAAAAAAAAAGGGTCAGTACTCATTTGTGTGTCTTGTCTACCACCTGGCAGGCTTCATAGACTGCAAAAGGTGTTTTCCTTCAATATAGTTTTTCTTAAGTTAGTTTTTTCCTAAGGAACCAGGTGTTCTATAAATTAAAGACTAGTTTGCTTTTGCAGACGGAAAGATGAGATTACTGGTGTGTTTTGCTCTTTATCTAGAAGGCAAATCTGCTCAAGTTTGATGCTAAAGCAGCTGTGCTACCTGGCAATAGGTTTATTTAGCCCAAAGGAAGGAGGCAAAGGTGACACACAATGCATACGGAGCAAAGTAAGTTGGGTAATGAAACTGAATTTTACTGTTATTATTTTGTACCTACAAAGGACTACTTCTGCATTATTGTGCTTACTGCATTGGCATAACAGCCCAAAAGGTAATTATGTGGTGGTTTTGACAGTCTATTTGTTTTCACTATTGCATTCTTCCTGTTTAGTCAAGCAAGGACAAAGCTGGCATCTAACTGATCAAAACTGATTTTTCTTCTCCCTGCCCCTAATCTTTGCCTAACAATTCACCCTACCAAAAAAAATCCAGTTTTCTGGGCTAGCCTGAAAGCTCTTGAGTAGTTTTCTGTTTTTCTCTGGTGTGTTCTGATTTGAGTAGATTGGTTCAGTTACAGCAAATTCAGGATCCTGAGAAGCCAGAATCGGGGGCAGATATTCAGAGAATCACTCATCTGAACACTTCCACAGGAACAAGTAATTGTAATTCTATTTGATCCTTAGTGACAGTATTTTAAGAGATATTTGTTAGTTTGTAAAAGAGTACATTTCTCAAGCTATAAGAGTCTACTGAAAGTATTTTCCTTCATTTTTTTTTCTCAAAAGAAATTAATTTTCTGTCCTGTCCTTTATTTAAAAGGAGACAGGAGGTTAATACTATTCTATTGGGTAGGACAGTTAAGTAAAGAAAGAAAGGCTGTTATCTCTCCTGATTAATATTCGATTTTGCAAGTTTCAATGGAGTAAGTCAGAGTACGTTACTGCAAAACTGTTTGTGACTGGATAGGTGTGAAGAAAAATAGTGTTTAAGATGCAGAACAGGTGCTGCTTATTGGATGTCTGCTCTAATAGATGGGAGTGTGCCTTAGCACTTGCCTTGAAGGAAATCAAAGCTACTATAATGATCCTATTTGATATATGGAAAATCTGTTCCAAAGAATTTTTATTTCCCTATTAAAATTCAACTTGTGTCTGGTGAGCTAAATGCTTCTATTGACTCAGTCTGTCATATTTAAACTGCATAACGGAAAACTGATTTTTACTGTAAATTTTTTTCAGCTGTGTCAGCATTTCCCTTAAATATTTTACATGAGTTTGTGGGAGCATGTTTGTAACAGTTGCTCAAAAGCTAAATGTTGTTATACAAAGCCTCCCTCCTTTTTCACTTCCCTTTTTATTAATGCTGCTGCTTTGTTTTTAGTATAACACAGTGGTTCTAATAAGAAGAGTTTCTCACATTAACTGAGGTATTTAAGCATTTAAAATATGACTAAGAAGCCCTCCCTTAAAATTCCTTAAATTTCCTGAAGTTGTATTACTAGTAAAAGTATATATTTACCATTTCAGGTTTTTAAGCTTCTGAAAATAAGTTACTCCTAAATAAAAGATTTCTCAATAGCAATGCTGTGTCTTTCTATATGAGACTGTATGTTTGTTTTCCAGTGCTTGCTTTCTCCCTTCTTGCTTGTATGTACATATGTATATATGACTTAAGTGTGGAAGGTTTTAGTTTAGTGAACCTGGATGATCAAAATCACATTGTCAAGTTAGCCAGTTCTGTTGTGAGTAAACTGTGTAACTTTGAATTCTGACAGGTTTGCAAAACAGACTTGTTAAATAGTCCTGCACTTCCTGTTGTCACTCATACATTTAACAACAGCGCAGATATGAGAAGAGGACGTAACTGAGAATTACTCAGTTAATAAACGGAGATTAATCTCCTGAAAGATAATCACCTCTCATCGCAACCTCAGAAGATGCTGTTGAAGTGTAGGTAGTTAGGTGCCTCTAGGGATGACTTAGCAATGGTGTCTTATAACTTTATACAAATGTTTCAATTCACTGAAGTCTAGATTAGCCATTTGTTTCTTATTCTTGATAATTAATACTTGAGATTAATTAGCTTTGAGATCACTGCAGAAATTGCAGCTAGCTTGCTGACAGTAAGTATGCTCCCAGCTTCTTACCTTAGATAGTTTTTCTTTATTATCCTGGCAAATTGCATTAAATCTATTGTCTAAATAATAAAGAGTCAGTTATGTTTTGTTTTTCCTTCTGCTCACTGATATAAGCTTAGTGATATTGGTCCAACTGAAGAGATGTAAGCAGGTGTAATACTCATTTGTCAACGTCTTATTTTATTGGCAAGGTCATGATCCTAGTACCTTTAGAAAAATTAAAAAATAAACTACAAATGTATATGTGTTTCACTGCTTCTTCAAAGCAAGCTTGTTCAGAGAATTTAGTTAACTACAAGAAATAATAACACTTGAGACAAAATAAAGATAGAAGCAGTTGGTTTTGTTCTGGTTTTAAACAATGCATGATTAACAAGCAATCAGGGAAGTGTACATTGAGGATCAATGTCAGCAATATAGAAAATATAGCAATAGCTAGAGACTTACAAAATGTTAATAAATGTTTACAAATTTGTGAACACTCTTCCTTGACAAATCCCCCAAATTCTTAATGATATGGACATAATTATACAGTTACAACTAGACCAGGACCCATCTCTCATAGGGCAAGATGGGGTACCCTACTTGCACCTGTGTTGGAGGCGTGGGTGCTCCATCTTTATGTGTACCCACACAGCCCACTTCTTTCAACTTACTAGTGCACACGCAGGTGGTAAAGACCCTCAGAAGGCCAAGTGTCACCCCAGCCCCCTAAGGTGTGGGTGCCTCATACCATTGAACTAGGAACTGCTCTGGTCAGCCTGCCCAGCTCTGTCCATCGCACCCCAGGGAGACTTTGGCAGAATCAAACCATTTTAAGTGCAGTCTTCTCTTCTTGCTTTTGCAAATTTTCATGATTCTTTCACGTCTCTCTTCAGGATGACTCATCCTTTTTGTTTGGTTTTCTTACCCAAAATTTTCATGGTCATTCCCGGATTCTTGTTTATTCCAATGGATATTAATTATCTTTGGTGCTATTAGTGTCAGTTTTAGTTGGTTGGGTGCTTTGGTTTTTTTGGTTGGGGTTTTCTTTTTTTTTTCTTTCTTTTTGCAAGCATCCTCTCAAACAGCTTTGAATATTCCACTCATATACACTGTTTACATTCACATTCCTCTCTTATCATACATTGTTACCCAGGCTGTTTTACCCAGGGAAAACCATTAGTGTTTCTCCACAAAGATATAGTACTTCTAGTTTATATGCCAGCATGTTGTTACAAGAGGAGCTTGAACTCAGGCTGCACAGAGATCCCATGTGTCTTAGTGAAATATTGAGGTTTAGTGACAAAGGACCCTCCAGATCTCTGCAGACAGCTTAAATGACAGAATGACACCATATATCCTATATTCAAGCTGTACATGAATGCGTGGGTTCTTTTTGTGTAGTTAAACCACTTTCAAATTCTATTCTTCCAGGCCCTCTAAATAACAACAATTGCCTGTGGCTTGCCTCAACACAGCATGAGATGTGATTTAGTGCACAGTTTTTTCCACAGGTTGATATCAAATATGCACAACTAATTTTTAAGGTCATCTTCCAGATGTGTTAGAAGCAGGGAAAATAACACGTAGAAGCAGCTATGTCTTCAGCTGTTGAAAGGGTAGATGCTTGGGGATTTGCTTTCTGCAGTTAAGTTCATGCATGTGTTTTTTTGAGTAATTTTTTTCTCTGTATGAGAGGTACACACATTCTGTTTCTTCCTTGTGCTTTATGGCACCTATGATTATGAGCCTCAATTTCAGCTGTGTTTTATTCTATCCAAAATATCTGAATTCATCTTAGAAGAGTAATGTCAAGTAAATGTAATGAAGAGGCTTAGATTACTCACAAAGAATGGTCTGCTGAAAATTTGTAAATGTAGCATCTCTCTTGCTGTTATACAACTTCTTGACAGATACTGTGTGAAAAATAAACCTGCAGTATACTTCAAGGTATGCGAGACTTTGTTGTCTTGAGACAATATAACCTGGTGTACTTTGGCCAGCACATAGTGCAAGTGTGTGTGCATGTAAGATGTCTGGTGGGAGTATATTACAGTTGCTTTCTGAGCTCTAATTTATCTGGCTAGTAGAACAATAGCTGTCATGCACATTAAACTCCAACACAGGCCTAAGGCTTTGCACAGATATCTCTTATTTCAGTTGTCTACCACACTTGTTAAAACCTAGCCATACTGGCATTACATGACACTGTTTAAGTTGAACTTGTTCCCCAAGTATGTTGAAAGAAAAAAGATTTTATTCCTATTTTTTCAAACTGGCCCTGTTTGCCTTTCTTTGCAATAAGTCAATTCAATTTTGCCAATCTGTTTTACAATTCTTTGGGATTTGGTGGTTTAGTTTGTTGGGGTTTTTTTCGTGTTTGCATAGCTTTCTTTTTCTGGTTTTTTTTTTTTGTTACTTTGGTTGGTTTGTAAGTGCATTTTAAAATTTTCTGGTGTGGTGTGGTGTGTGTTTTTTGTATGATTCTTTGTTCACTTGTTTGGAGTGGATTGTGTGGGGGTTTTTTGGTTTGGTTTTCAGGCTTTTGTTTTTATTGCTTTTGTTATTGTGGTTTTCGTGTCTGTGTGTGATTTAACTTATCTAGTACAATTGAAAGGGTCGAACGAATGCCTGTGGAAAGGGGAGGAGGAAGCATGGGACTGCACTTCTGACAAATGGATTTAAAGCTGTAAGAGGTATCAATGTTCTCTGAGAAAAATCCAGATTTGATAGTCCCTACAGAACCCTCAACAATAAAGTCTCAATCCTTAACAGAGGACTCCATCTTCTGATGTAGGACAACAGTGTCTGAACTATGAACAACCACTAGAAAACAAGGATATAAATAAAGAAAAAATAATCCATCATTGAGTGCGACCCTCAACACCCCTTTGCATATAATGTACTTTCATGCTCTTGGATTCATCTTACAGAACTGTGCTTTTGCACAATGGTTGCTATAATGTGCCTCTGGGCTTTATCATAATAAATAATTACAACCATAATAACAGAAACCAGAAACAACAGCTTTACATTTCTTTTAACTTTAGAAATGAGTCTGCCTTTGAGGCAATTTTCTTTGTTATATATCATTTGAAAATATTTTGTCTCCTTTTACTCTATCCTCATACTTTCTTATTTCAAATTCACATTCAAATTGTTTTTGCATCTATGTAAATATTTCATTCCTATAACTTGATTTTAGTGAACAAAGAATGAGAGTAATTTTTATGTATGTGAGAATGTGGAATTTCAAGGACAGATATTTGATCAATAATTAAACTGCAAAATAAAGCGGGGTGAATTTTTTCTCTTGGTATGATCTTCTTAATTTATTACGCAGTTCATTGTTATAGATGCAAAAGTTTAAGAAGCATTGGCATTCTAATGCTATTATGCACTCAAGAGTGATGATCGCTGAGTTTAGTCATGAAAGGGAAGCACAGAGAAAGTGAAAGTAATAATGTGTTGCCTGCAAAGAATGTAAAGATTTTGCCTGAGCATGCAGGAATAGGTCTAGTAAAGCCAAAACTTAGCTGAACTTGAAACTAAGGAGCAACTGAAAGGTATTAAGACCTTCCATAATTAGCTCGGCAGCAAAAGGAAGTGTAGGGAAAATGATGTACAGCTGTTCAGTGGGGCAAGTGAGGTGGTTGGTGATGAAGGACAAGGAGAAGACTGAGGGCCTGAAAGCCCTTCCATCACTTGGTTTCCCTCTTCTCTCCCCTTCTTCCTCTTCCCATCCTCTCACCTAACAGGTGTGACCCCAGGTCTGTTGGGCCCCTCGCACTTCTAGTAGAAGATGACCAGAAGCTATTCCTGTTCTGTGGAGGAAGATAGGGAAAACCTAATGCTACCATATACACACAAGTGCACAGCACTGGATGACAAGTTTCCAAAAATGCAGAAGAACCTGGGCAACAATATTAGAGAACATTGTAAACAATCTTTTGTAATAAAAGATAAATTTCTATAAAAGTCATGTTGATAGTCATGAAGAGGTTTGGTGACTGTAAAAAGGCAGATGTCATACCTGTTTTCAAGAAGGACAAGGAAGACTCAAGGAGCTACAAGCTGATCAACCTAACCTCAATGCCTGGATTATGAAGCAATTTACCCAGAAACCATTTGCAGACACTTGAAGGTCATGATAATGGGAAATCCCCCGATGGGAAAGCCAGCATGGGTTTACCAAGAACAAATTCTGTCTGACCGTACTGATAGGCTTCTGTGATGAAATGACTGGCTAAACAGAAAAGGAGATCATAGGAGATGCTGTATACTTGTCTTTGGTAATGCTTTTTACCTAGTTCCTCATAGTCTTCTGCTATCCAGGTTGATTAGTTGTGCACTCAATAAGTGGGTAATAAGATGCATGGCTGGATCATTGAGCTCAGAGGGTTGTAAGCTGCAATACAAAGTACGGGTCCATTACAAGTGGTGATAATCGGGAATAAATGTGAGGTCCTTTACCATTGCTAATGACAGATATCTGTCACCAAGTTCCCCTGGAGTTCAAACCCTCCTAGTGGCCCCATCTCAGACCTGTTCCAGTCTCATGTTCTCACCTTCTTGGTACCGCTATTTGTAATCCAACATTATATCAAGGGAAAACCAGTTTCCCCTCTTGATTCTTGAGGTATAATTTTAATAACCTCTTTTCATTCTCATTGAATAATTGTAAAAAGCTATAGAATTCATGGGGGTGGGAGGAGAGACATAAAACTCTGTGAATAACAAGAAGATTCAGAACCTGATCTCTTCTGTATTAGTTAATCAAACTCAATTTGTAATTAAGCCACTCTGTTTCTGTCTTTCCAAATGAAAGAGATGCTGTAAGCTCATAGGAA
This sequence comes from Atrichornis clamosus, assembly GCA_013400975.1. NCBI lineage: Eukaryota > Metazoa > Chordata > Aves > Passeriformes > Menuridae > Atrichornis > Atrichornis clamosus. The sequence goes on from WBMZ01001500.1 coordinate 117,021, forward strand.
CACCAAAAAAATGCTGTGAGGAAGAGTATCTTAGAGGCATATTAAGGCAGCATTGGTAGGTATATAACAGAGCTGTGTTATTCCTAGTCCTTTCTAAACCCTACAGAACTGTGTTAGGACAGTCAACATCACCTATGTAATCTTTTATGAGCAGGGAAAAAGTCTTCTCCAGCTGCAGCTCAAAGAATGGTCTGAGTTGTTCTAACTCCATAAAGAAATTCAAAGGATGTGGAGTGAGTGACACTGAATATCCTTTGGCTAGCTTTACTTCTGGCAATTTCTCATTTTGCAGCCTGTCCCTGTGCCACCCTGCAGTGTTGATCATGTCCTATTCTGATCTGTAGAAATCATAGGAACGTACACTTGTTTTAAGAAAGGTAATTAATTTTCTTTGTTGCATAGACTGATCTGAGCAAAAGCATATCCTCTTCTCATTATATACACAAGAAACTCGAGTCTCTGGAACTCTTTGGTCTTTCATATTTCATTTTTTGTACAGTTTACTGAGAATTTTAAAAAATATGTTGTTGAAGATCTGCATTTTAATTATGCCTCATGTGCCCTGATTTTTAGTCATGAAGTTTTTTGGCATATCTTGTTACATAATTGGTCACATTTCTGAAACTTCTGGAATATCCTGAATATCCTGTGCTGCTGGAATTTAGGGCAAGCATAGCTGTATGTACGGAGTTCTAATGTCTTTACTGAATCAGTAAGTGTCTTGTTAATATTACTTCAAAACAGCAGGTTTGCTATGCTTGACAAGAAAGTGATTTATTTTCGCAAACTTGTTTTATTGAACACAGTTTAACATAAAACCAAAATCCTAGACCCTGTCTTCAAAGAATGCAGTGTTTTATGCATATTATAGGAATTAATGACATTTCCTTAGAACTAGAAAAAGTTCATATAGTTCCAGTGACATTAATCAGTAAATCAATCTTAAATGAGAATAAAATATTTTAGTAATACATTAGAAGGGATAAGGTTTTCTAATTTCCAAGATGGTAGTTCATTGTATTCATCTTAATGTTTTATCTCTTGCACTCCTTTTGGGGAGTTTTAGGGAGGCATATAGCAGGGCCTGAATCTAAAATTTGGACAAAAACTATTCTAATGCAGATGGAACTGTATTTCTAATTATTCACTTTTGCCAAGTGATCTATAAAATATCAGCTGCAGTCATAGGTTTCATGACAAGTGGGAAAATAAATTGCTCAAGATAGGATGCAAATTAAGGACAAAGTTCATCTGATTACCAGAATATATAATTATATTTAGATATGTCACAGAGTAAGACAGTCTCACTTGATTTAAATTTGTAAACTAAAAATACTTGACTGGAAAAACGGTAGGGAAAGGGTGTGTAAAAACTGGTAATTCTTGAGAAATGTAAATTTGACTTTGAAAACTAAATCCAGAGAAGGTTAGAGAAAAACTTTTCTTGAATGCAGTTTTATCTAGTAATAGTGTACTGGTGAATTTGTGATTATATTTGTTGTATGGATGAGCTGGAATATCCACAAATGCATCGATGATCTGAGGGACAAATATTCTAATACATGATCTCCTGAAGAATACAAAATACCCTGCATAATATGCTGATAATGAACAAATAAAAATCAATAATTATGACCAAAAAAAATCCCACCAAACAAAGACTACTTACAAAGCAAATTCCAGCACAAGAGAATTTTAAGACTTGAATACTCTGTGTAAGCAAAGAATATGATTAAGAGTGTGTTGCTGCAATACTTCAAGGGCTATGCAACATAATTGGTACTGAAAGTCGATGCTCCTAGAGTAGTTCACCCTATAGCTCTTAGGAGCCTGATTTTGATCTATCATTCCTTGGCTATGCATTTGTATGTATACCTGCTTACAGAACATCTGATGCTGTACAGAGATATTTACATGCATGATCTTTGTCTGCATGCATGCAAATCACCTATCACAATGTTAATTAATGAATGTAAATTCAGCTTTTTTTCAAAGCTACTGATACACTGTAACTCAGCATCTGTGGATGCCAGAGTAATGCTAAGCCTGTATGTAACATGGATTTAAGTGTTCAGTGTGAGAGAATAATACCCAAGCAATAGATCAGCAGAGAACAGATATACTATGCTATTTGGTATCACTTTTTTCAACTGAAGTTAAGCTTGCCCTTAAGCACTTGATTGTCTTTTTAGTTTAAGGTTTCATTGTGTTATGCTGGCACAATGTTTGATGTAAAAACAGTGGTTTTTTCTCAAACAATACAGACACTAAAAAGTTGACCATGAAAAGAGTGGATTGCTTACAAAAGGGGGTGTGGTGATGTGCAGAGGTGCTTGTGAGAGTCTTGACAGCATTGTAGCAGTAGACCTTAATCCCATCTTCACAACAGCACTACTTTGCTTTTTGTAGCCCAGCTCAGAACAACATTGCACAATTTGGCCACAAAGAATTCCCCTTCATTTCAGCTAAGGGAATATTAAGACCAAACAGCATGATTTTATTTCAAGTTTACAAGAAAGAAATAGGAAGGAGAGAGAGACAGAAGGCTCATTTACCAAACAAGGCAAAAAGATGATAAAGTTTTTAAATAGGACAGGTAGTAGGATAAAGTTCTCCACTTGTCACCAGCCTCTAGGTAGGGGAAGACACTTTAAATACCACCTTCTCTTTTGTATCAGATCTGGGGTGTTTTTTAGCCAGTTAGATTTTTTATTTTTATTCATTCATTCAGACTATAATATCCTAAACTGGATGTAAGAATAATACAGAAGATAATGTTAAAAAGCCTTAATTATAATCAAGGTAAATTACTTCCACTAGTCTAACCTCATTAATAAAATCATTTGTTTTATCACAGAAGGCAAAAGGATTTCTTAAGAGTGGTTTACACTTTCTTCCCAAGCACTTTGTCCTTCATGTGCCCAGAATTGTTTCAGGAGGATCTGCTCCTTGATGTTTCTCAGGAAACAAAATGAATCTCATTGGTCTGTAGTTTTCTGAAGTTGACATTTTGGTCTTTTTGAAGATGACTCCAGTATTTGTCTTTCTCCAGTTCTCAGATTTCCATGACTTGTCAAACCTGATTGACATCAGCTGTCCAAGGACATCAACCATCTCTCTTGGCACCCTTGGATGCAGCTCATCTGATCACTTGGATTTTCATGGGTTGAGTTGTCTGAAGCAAACACTATGCTCATCCAGTATTGGCTCTTCTTCTTTCTGAATCCCTTCACTGAGCACAAGTGCCTGGGAGACATTTTCAGCAAAGACTGAGGCAAAAGTAGCATTGAATACCTCATCCTTACAGTGACAACATCCTTGTTGTCACTAAATCACCAACCCCTTTCAACACTATATTTCCGTACTACTGCAGTGATAGAAGCAATTCTTGTTTCCCTTGTCATCCCTAACAGGTTTGGAAGAGAGCTGCAGCTCTCCGAACAACACCCCTGTATGGTTGAACAGTGCTTCTAAATTTCTCTTTAGCAGCCTCTCCCTGATTAAACTTCCTGTATACTGCCTTTTCTCTTTGAATTTGAATTCCACTATGAGCTCTCTGTTTAGTCAGGGTGGCCTCCAGAAATACCTGCTTGTTTTCCTGGGAATCAGGATATACCATTATTGTGTTTGGCTGGTGTCCTTCACAGCCTTCTTGAGCATCTTTGCCCTTTAAAGCTGTCTCCTCCCATGTGATCCTGTATACCTGTTCCCTAAATAAGCTTAAAGATTCTCATCTAAAGTACAGAATATAGACTTTGTGTATCTCCTTCATCTTCCTCAGGATCTTGAATTCATCCACTAATTCATCGTTATTCCAGACAAAGTTATCATTGATTATCATGTCCTCAAATGGTTCTTCCTTGTTTGTGAGCAGCTAATCCAGCTGTACTCAACCCGTGGCTGGCATCAGTATTTGCATCAAGAAGTTATCCCTGACACCCTCCAAAAATCTTTCATGTCATGGTGACCTACTAGAAAACATCAGTGTTCCCCTGTAAGAATTGGAGTCTGTAATCCATTATTTATTTCAAAATATCTTCGTGCATATCCTCACCACTGGGTCTCCTTTACTGACCTCTCCTTTGATCCCAAGTTGTGAACTCTCAGCTAAATTGTTGTATGTCTTACGGAAGAACTTGCATACTTCTGAGCTACTCCTTTGCCACTTTGCGCCTTTTCAGGTCGGGAACAGAGAGGGGGGGGACGAGGTCGAGGCGCAAGGCAGCCTTGTGAGAAGCGTCCCTCGCGGAGCCCCTCTCAGGGGTTCAATCACCCCGGCACACGCACCAGGCACTCCCTGCTCGGCAGGGGCAGGCACGCACGCACACACTCACAGGCCGGGCGAGCCCACGGAGACACAGAGGCGGGAGGGGCTCTCTGTACAGCGTTCCCAGGTTTTATAGGGATCCATGCCCGAAACAACCCAGTGATAAACAACCACCGAACAACTCGTACAGGTGGTTTTACACAGGGGTGGAGAGAGAGCATCAGGGTCCAATGGGGTGAGGGTCCAGGGGCAGAGTTAAGGTGGAGTGACAGGGTTACATCCAATTGGGGAAGGAGAGGGGAGGAGAAAGGGAGCCAGAGCCAAAGGGGAACTGAACAAGGGAGAACTTTCCAGAACTGGGGTAAGGGTTTATGGATGATTGACAGAGGGATTAACATAATGGGGTGTACACCAACCGGGAGATAAACCATTACATTAACTTAGGGGGAGGACCATAAGGCAAAACTATAGGATACTCCGAAGGCGGGGAAAGCTTTTAAAAGTGGCAGTTTCAACCACTACAACACTCTTTGTCTTCTTCAGACCCCCTTTGTCTTCTTCTTGGTATGTCTTCCCTGAACAATGTGTATCCACACATTGCAATAACCTATTTGTATGAGTTGTCCCACCACAGCTGGACAACTTGGAATGATGTAAATGTTTAAACACAGGCACAGTTGCAGTCTTTGCTATTTGTTTCCCTGGCTGTGTGCTTTTCTGTTCATATAACTTGGTTGAGATGGACCTCCTTTCACCCTGTTTCATTACTTTGGAATCCTCTCCTGTACCTGCCACCTGCCCACTACTTCCTTCTTTGGCTGTGGGTTGCAATTTCCCTCCAGATCCAGCCCTGGGTTAGAGCTCTACTCACCAGGTTGGCCAGAGTTGCTGCTCTCAACAGCTTTGTCTTTAGCCCTCATAAGGAGGACCCTGTGGTCTAAAACAAAATTGCTATTGAAGACATCAGCTACACAAGCCTCTAATAAATTTGTTAAAATAACAGGGTCCATACGCTATAGTCTGCAAATTTTTCTGATGAACCAGCTATCGAATACAAACTGTGGTAAGATCATCATCTAAACCAAAAAGAACACTTAGGAGAATAGATATCTCACCTATAGATTTTGTGCTGATTTATTGTAACTGGGGATTTGGTCAACAAATCTCAATGCCTCTCCTGTTAGATTAAAAATATATGTTTTTATAATCTCCAAATAGCATCTCTATATCCATTTTTTGTTGCAATAAGCACGGGAAGGTATTAAAATTTCTCAAGACAGGTTTTAAATCTCACTGTACTTTCTCTTTGAACTAAATTGCTGCCGCTCTCGGGTCACTATATTTCTTTCTTGTGGATTGGGAAGGCAGAGCAAGGGAACACTTGAGATACTGCTGTCATGTATGTTCAACCCTTGCTGTGTTAATCCAACACTGACTGCTCCTTTTTCTCCCCAGGAAGAACGTTTTAAAGTACTATTGAGAGCAAGAGGGTAAATGCTCTGTAATGACTTTTAGGTCAACAAGAAATAATAGAAGTTTCTGGAAAAGTTAGAAGAGGAAAGACTAACAAAAACCTGTCAAAGGAAAATTGCTTTCCTTTGACTGTTGGACAAAGGTATTTTGAGGGGTATGTAGTGTAATTGGGGTAACAATGGTGTATATCAATAAGCAGTGAAGTAATACACACCTATAGGTTACAATTCCAATAAAATCATGCATTCGGGCAGACTCTTTGCAGCTCTGAAATCATCACAATTCAGTTTAAGAGATTCCTTTTTCAAGAAGAGAGGTTTGAGACATTCTAAATTTTTAGCATTCCAACCAAGTCTATATTAGAGTGAACTAGAATCTGGTATGTCTCATAGGGAAAGGAATTTAGAGCAAAAAATTTAAATATACAAGGACAACTGGCTCGTTTTTTCCCCTTCCGTGTGATTTGAGTATACTGGGACAGGCTCTATTCATATTTGTCCCTACACAGATTAATTCCACTTGAACAGATAAACTGAAACAGAACTTCAGTAGTTATTCTTCAGTATGTATATTCTACTGCAGTGATCCAGAGGCAAGATTTTTTTTTTATGACTAAGAGATAATGCAGCTTTCTAAGGGGTAGGGCATGAAAAATTGTATAACTTGTCACGTCTTGTATTAACAGGCTTTTCCTTATTAAAAGACTTAGTAAGAATTTGATCTATTCACAAATGAGTAGCATCTAGATTCAAGGATTACAAATAAATGTCTTTAACTATACCTGATTCCTTTTCACAGTTTTAGTGTGAAAACAAAAGATAGAAGGTGTAAGAGCCTGCAAAGTCTGCTATATTTCTGGTGCTCAGAGGCAGACATCTCTCATTGAGGCATGATATCTGATCCTAGTTTTTCTACGGAAAATCAATACTCTCACAGAGGTGGTAATACATCTTTGGAGTTGGAGTATGTGTCCTCCATGTCAGACTGTGCACTTTACGTTCCTCAGGTTTTGAGAGTTAAGAGTTAGGTTCTCCTGTCTAACCTTGTGTAGAATATACCACAGGCCGGAGCCCTGCTCCATGCACTGCAAGCAAACCTTTTGTCAAGCCATATGAAAACACAGGAACCCCTTCTGAATTATTTGAGTAACGTGGTAGTCATGTAGGATAACTTGGTTATCACCTCTGCACAGTGCTGCTTTGTTTACAGTAGTAATATCCGTGGAGGAAGATGATAGTATTCTCATTTCCATGCGGAGAAAAATACCAGAATTTGTCTCTCAACAGATATTGAAGATTTGGCACTTGGTGACATTACTGATGATAGTACAAGAAACTTCAAACACAGAGAGATCTGATGGATCTGATTGGGGGGGAAAAAAACCCCTCTTTATTTTCATCCATAGGCAAACTTCTGTAGTAGTTTTCTTTTAGCACTAGTGGCACCTGTGTTTTGGAAAAGCAAAAAGAGAACAAGAATAAAGTAGTATTCCTCTCCTATTTAGAGTTAAGTATTCATTAACTTTGGTCACAAACAACTGCATTTCTTTCTTTATATCCTTCCAGCTGTGTCGTTAATTAAGCCTAATCAAAATGTCCAGTTTCTTACCTTTGTGCTCTTGGCTTAAGGCTTATGTGATTCTGTGTAAATGCCATCTTTTATTTATTTATTTATTTATCAATTTTTAAGGTTAAACAGTGTATACTTTCCAGGTGTTTAACTTGTGCTACTGCATGGAGCTTAGGGAGTGTTTTGTTCTGTAAACCAGAGTTTGAAGAGTTCCGGAGTTTGAACAGGTAGCGATACCATTGGTGTCAAGTGATTCTTTTTACATAGGTGTGGAACACCTCTGATAATCTGAATAATTCTTGAAACAATATTATTATAAATGAAACTAATGTATCTTCATATTTTAATCTGTTTCCTGCCATGTTACTTGTAGAATGATTTTTGAAAACTGCTGCATGACTTCAAGTTCTTTAACCTAAAATCATATTCATTTGTATTCAGTGAAATATTTTTTATGCATATTACCTTCGTGAGTATCAATCTAGATTTTAAATTATATTTTAAAAATTTTTTTAAAAAATTTCGGTTAATCTCAAATCGTTGCAGATTAACCTGCACAGATCTTAATGACTCTAAAATAAAGTCCTTTTAATACACAGTTGCTTTCTCTAATTGAATGTGAAAGTGAAGAAACCCTGGGCTTCAATCTCTTTGGGGGAAAAAATGTGTTGTGTCTTTTCATTATTATCAGAAGATACAGCAGAGGTTCTTATTAGAAAACTGATGCTAAATATTTTAGGTGTCAAATTTGATATAACAGATATATCCAGACACTCCAAAGATCACAAACATTGTCCGGTGAGACATCACATATTTCTGTATACTTCAACTATTTTGTACTATCTTCTTTGTACTTTACTGCTTTGTACTTTTTCTTTTGGTTTGCTTTGCTATCCATTTTGTCTATATGAATCTCCACAATCAGGAATGCACAAGATCAACACCTGGCACTGAGTTAAACAAATGACTACCTTTAAAACCTGGGGCTGTTCACGTGTCCAAATAAGCCTGGTAACAGTCATTTCTAGTTCTTGTAACCTATATAGTTCTGTGAGTCCAGCTATGTGTTTGCTGAGGCACAAAGTTTTGAAGATTAATTGGGAAGATTATTGCAAGCTGGATTAAAAAAAAAAAATCTAACTTTTTACCCCCTTTTTCTAATTTTTTCCCGCTGAAAATTTTCTTAGCAGTAGACTTACAGCAGTACATTTCCAAGGAGTAATTGTGGTTAGGCATAAATTACTTTTCATCACTCTCTTAGAGAAACAGCATCAAAAGCATTGATTATCAATAAGAACTTCCTGCAGCAAAGCTTTTTACTTTTTTGGCTAACAAAATGGTGTTGAGGCCTGAGGTTTTTTGTGAATTCTGTTTCTGTTCTCTTTTGGAATCTTTTAGAAGAGAGAAAGAAACTTTCAACATAATATTCTGCTTCCAGTAGTTGTTAGTGTATCTGTTTATGTAAGAGAGCAGGAGAAAAGAGATATGTTATCATTATGTTATTCTACTTACATCATTCATAAAAAGAATGAATCTAGAAATCTTGTGTTTTATTTGCTGTTTCTGTGAGCCAGATTCGTGGGGTGCATCCAAAAAACTGATCTCCTCCTCCCTCTGTTAGGAAGTTTGATTCAGTGTGATAAAACACACTTCCATGCATCTTGAATCCAGTGCTTGATAATTTTATTTGATGACTCATAGCCAATTTATTAAGCAAAACTGATAGTTTTCACCACTTCCATTTGTGCTATTCATGACATCATTGTACCACTGTCAAACCTCTCAGTTCTCTAGGATGAAGAATCCTATCTTATTTATTCTATAATTTTGATCACCCTAATCAGTATATCTTCTGGTATTTTTACTCTTTTCAATATAGTGGGAGAAGGTCAGAACTGTGCAAAATATTAATGATGCACCTGCATCTTGACTTAAGCAACAGAATTTTTTCTGTTCAACAACCCTTCCTTAATTCTAAGCCTTCATTCTATTTTGTTTTGTTGTTTTCTTTTCTGTGTGCCACTGAACAGTAGACTTCTGGAGTCTTCAGATCCCGTCACTGTATAAGGAAAGACAAGATATATTCTTTCCAAGTGTTGCTAAATTTATTTTATCTGCAGTCACTCAATAGTGAAAAAAATGTTCTGTAACTCTTAGATGTGACCTCAGTCCGTGACAAACCAAACTCTCACCATTAATTTGTTCTGAATGCTCATTTTGATTAGCTGAGTTTTCTTAGTTATATTAAACTTTTATATTAATATGTAATAATATTTGTAGAATACATTGTAGTACCACATAGAAGTTATAGTGCGTAAACCTCGTTCTCCAGCCAGCACTTTTACATCATTTCCCCCAATTAATTCTATGCCCCCTTAAATGAGCATGTCACACTAGATGTATCATTAATTAGCCATCATCATTTCACAGATGACGCATAAACACAATCAGAATATTCATCAGGGGCATCCAAACTGATTTGAAACAGGCTTAACTTACGATGACTGGGCAAAAGATGATTCCTTCTTCCTTGTATATATAAAGCACTATTAACTGTACTTCAGAGAGACCTGGGGCATTTGTGCATTTTCCTTTCATCTCTACATAAGGCACAAATTAGAGCAAGTAGACATGCATGGCTTGTTATTGTAGGGTTGTACCTACCATGTGGTTTGTTCTTTATCACACACAGCAGCTTTTCAATCCTCTCTAGAATTCAGGATTTTTTTTTTTATCAGCATAGCACCAGATTATTCAAAATTCAAGGCATACTTGTTCTACCACAAATAAGGACCCTTTTAATATTCAAACTTGAAGTTATGTGTGAGTGAGTCTACCATAATTTCATGCTCCTAAAGATAAGGGTGGCACCATGATGCCTGCCAGATGCTCAGAGGTCAGACAGAAAAAGAATATGAAATCACCTATTGTTCCAGGGCTCTCTTCTAGTTCAGAGCAAGGTGGGCAAAAGATAAGTAGGTGCCAAGCTGATTCCAGGTACTGTCAGAAAAAGGAGATGAAAATTTAAAAAAATGTTCTGACTTTTGTTCTAGCAACTTTTGTGAGAAAGGAAACTAGAGAGAAACTGAAGCAGGTTTGATGGTTATCCAGTTTTCTAACTCCTTGCTTACCATATACCACCACATTAAATTGTAGCCACTAATTTATGTATTTTTTTCTGTCTTATTAAGCCTTAGAATAGATAAAGGACCTAATACTGAACATCTTTGTTGTCCAATATTCTGTCTCTGACATTGACTAATGACAAAGAATTTTCTGGTATTTTAAAATCTACTTCAAAAGCAGTAGGTGTACATACATAAACATACAAACACACACTATCTGAGTTGTCCATCTGTAAAGTTTTTTATACTCCTTCCATTTTTGCTTGTGAGTTTTTCAGCCTCTTCCATTTTGATCAGACCTAAAAAATGAGCCACTACAGCATGTGCAGCAGTTTGTGGATCTTTTCAGATAACATCTTATTCTGATTTCTTCACTTTTATTTTTCGTATAAAATATATATTCAACTAATTTAGAGCAGACTGCTAACACCATAATCTTGTCACAGGTAGAATCAGCTTCATTTTCTGGAGTCATGTAACAGTCACTATGTAAGAAGAAAAAGGGTCAAGAAGACAATTTGCCCCACGTAGACTTTCTACAGGTTATAAAACCTGCAAGTCCTTTTGGAAGAAGTGAAAGTTTACACTTTTGTGGGGAAATTATAGAATCCAGTATTCCCGTTCAGGAAATTCTGTAGGTGCTGGAAATCCTTGAGAAGTAGGTAACAAAAAGTTCTAGTCTTTCCTTCCTTCTCTGATTCCAAATAGGACTGGGAATAAACTTAAGTGATTCATTGTTATCTAAGTTGCTCTCTTCTTGCCACTACAGTTTGCTGAGTGTAAATTTACAAAAGGAGAAGTAAATGTGGTATAAAACTGCTTTTATACTACTTTAGCTACTTTGTTCCTTCTGTATTATTCTTAAAACACAATTTAAAGGTGTTTGGGGTTTTTTTAAATTCATAATTATAATGTGAACATGAAAAAGTTGGTTGCAATCCTGAAAAATAGATTAGAAATATGAAAACTATATCTTGACTATTTGGTTTTTCCAAAACTGGCTTCCTCTACAGTGAATGCTGTAGAAGCCTGCTGAAATTTGCTTTAGTAAGCTTACAAAGAAGGAATACTAAGATATAAACATTATTTAACCCCTAACTAAATCTTTTAAAATACCTCCTTAAGTAGAACCATGTCTTATAATTAGAAAGAGTCCTTTCTCCGAAATTACAGTACCGTACTGTAGATAGCTACAAATTATGCATTAATATCTCCCTATTTTAGGGTCCTTAAACTGATTTGAAACTCCTAAGGGGATTTATTTCTATCATTTCTGTACCAATTATATTATACCTATTTGCTGTTCTTTGTTCCCTTTTTTTCCCAGAGGCTATTCCATACCAGTACAGAATAGATATTTGCACATTTTTCCCCCCAGTTTCTTGGTAGGTGTATGTAAGTCTTTAAACCAGCTGTACTTTCTTTAGAAGAAAGGGCTGTATGAGCAGCCTGGCTAGAATCCTACCATTTTACTAAGCAATACACTCGTCTAATGCTGGTGTTGATTTCTTCTTTTGCATAGGCTAGGTGATTTGCATATTTATGAACTATTAAGCATCTTCTATACACTCCCCTCAGGAGGCTCAATAAAGACATGAAATTATTTCTGCCTAGGTCACATTTATTAATTTCAGTCTCTGCATAAGATTTACATGTTACTGCAGTGCAGGAGGGAGAAATGAAGTCAGGGTTAAAGGGGAGCATAAATTGTTAGCTTTTGCTAGTTTATATTATACTCTCTTACCACTCTTGTGGTGCAGGAGATTTATTTTATCTTCCTGTAATCACCTTCCTGGATGCAGTGAGTAAACAAGAAGAATGCAGATAAAAGACAAAATAAACAAACATAAGGTCATGCCTTGCATGCTACAACTAGTATAAAATAAACTTGAAAGTTTGATTGAAGTTACTCATTAAAACACAGCTACTGCTGAAAGAAGTGGAAAGGTAGCTCATTCAAGTGCAATGTGGGAGATTCGGGGTCAGCTGGCGAACTGAGCTCTCTCCATAGGCATGTAGATTCAGACCTCTGCTTATGGAAGGAAGAATCCTCCTTGACATGTTCGTTAGAGAAGACTAGGAAATGTTAACTGAAAGCACAGTCAGAGAAAGAAATTTGCAACGTAAAGTTTATTTAAAAAAATGTTCTGGCCAGTTTGTTTTCACAAAAATCAAAGCCTAATCTGTAACTAAGGTAAAAGGATACAAACGGCACTTTCTGTGGTGTTCACTGGGAAATTGAATGCAATGATTTGCAAGGTCTCCGTAGCAATTTTGTATTTTGCATAATAGAGAGGCGGGGGTTTGGGGGATTTTTGACCTTCAATTCTCCCCACAAATACATTTTTCAATATTACAAATGATGCAAATCCCAAATTGATGGCTGTTTTGGAACCTGTTCTTTTAAAACAAACAAATTAAAAAAAAAAAAGACAAAAAACCAGTGTGTGATCCAGACAGCTGAGGAAAAACTCTTTCTCCTTCGATGTTCCTTCTTGAGGAGAGTTTGTTCTTGATCTGCAGTTGTGCTGAGATGAATAAGTTGATTCGCAGATAGAAAGAATTGGAGGCTTTTATTTTATTTTTTCTGAAATTCTGTGTTAATTGTGTTGCTTTTCTCAGCACAGATGCTTCACTGATATTTTAGGATGGGTTAATAATTCTAAACTTCTTGGAAAAAATAACAACCTTGCTGATAATAAGAAAATTGACATTCCATAATGGAAATACCTGAGCTTTTACTTAAACTTGTTATTCCACTTAATAAGAAGGTTTTGAACACAATAATAAGCCCTTTTCAACAGTAATCAGAAACAACTGCTCTGGTTACAAGTACTCTTTCTGCTATGAAAATAGCTGTGTACGGTCCTGAGTGACAATAGCCTCTACTGAATTTCACTCTGTAGACATGTAAAACCTCAGCTACATCTGCAGCTGAATATGTGGCCAGTTACTAAGGCAATGTCCTCTTTGCCATTCAAAATACTAGTTAAATATTGAAACTAGCAGGTGATCTAATGCAGTAAAATTGGAATAGACTGTCCAAGAAAGTAAACTGGCAAATGGGCAACCAGTTGAACATGTTATATTTTAATTTGCAGAGACAAAAATGACAAGCAATTTATTTACATAAAACTGTACAAAAGCAAATTAAATTATGTAAATATTTCATAAATAGAGGTGGACTAGCGTTTAATACATTTTGTCATGTTTAGCATAGTTGCGTGCATAGTGACTCATAATAAACAATGATAAATTGTTCTCTGCTTCACTATCAACATCCAAGTTGCAGAACAATAGTCAATGATTAATATTACAAACAGATCGTACCACACTGAATGCAAGTGCTTTAAAATTTAGGAAAAAGTTGTCTGAAAGCATACCCAGGTAGCAGGTAGTGTTGTCTTCTAGTGTTTATGCTCTTTCAGTCAATAGAACAACTTAACTGATGGACTTTCATTTCTATTGCTATTTCATCTTCTTCTTTCCTTAAGGAAACACTGTATATTTATCACCAGTAAAACAGAAGGAAAAATTTTCATTGTTCAACTTCCTTACAAGTGTTTGGTGATGACTGGATTTATGGCAAGGCCTTTATCCATATTCACGATTTTCCTGCTTGACAACTTGTAGGGTAGCCTTTCAGCCAATCATTTCAATCCCATTTAAGTTTTTTCCCCACATAAAAATAATGTTTAATTTTTTTTCCTGAAACTCAGGCAGCAGGCCAGTCAGAAACCATATTCAATAAACATAGTGGGTTGGAGATCTGGAATGAGCCTTAGATTTTAGACCAAAGCTATTGAACTTTCTAATACATATAAAGTTATATATTAACTCATCAATCTATAAAGGTGCCCTAATGTAAAATACATGCAAAGCTCATTTGAGTTTCCCATGGAAGAAAAAAAAAAAGATGATCTCTATGCAGTACAACTAAAATGTGATGAGAGCTACAAGCAATTAAAAAACTGTCAATTTTCCTGGCAACATGAACTTGTGACACCTTGCTAAATAACTATCATATAGGCTGATCATAGTTTTTCAGGCAGCAGAATTAAAAACAAAGTAAAACAACCCCAAGCCCCACACAAATAGTAATAAAAAAATCCTCAAGACCTACTTAAACCACAGCCTTGTGTTAATAATGCTTAAGACTGGTCCATTAACTGAGTTTGGCAAAAGGCTTGTTTTTAAATATATTATTTATAATTTCTCAGAAAATAAACACAGGTAAATATACAGGTTCAAAAAAGTTGGGAATAGCCCCTTATCCCTCAGTGTCCAAACCCAACTACCACTTTACCATAATAATAGGTATAAAAGGCACAGTTGCATATTTTGCATTCACCCTAATTATTTTTTATAGCTTTATTTGTTTATTTTTTATACAAAAGCACTCTATTTATGGAGTGGCACCAGGTTTAACCTATTTCAAATAAAGAGGAAAAATACAAACACAAAATATATTCGTATGTCATGCCAGGTCAGAAGAGTAATCAGCATATTAATAGTGGCTAGTTCCACTAGAATTACTGTGAATACTTACAGGAGATAGGATTTTTTTTTTTTTAATTCTTTCACACGCATTTTAGATCTAAGGAGATGCACACAAGAAAATTATTTCATGACTGTCCTATGTGGTGCAAAAATTGGTGAGTGACTGCTGATCCATTTAATCTGAAGGTCTCCTATGACCTGTATTATTAGCCTTGTAGAAAAAGTGTCTAAGAATATATGGAACCCAGCTACCTAATTTATTTTCTTGTGTGTAATATTAAATAAAATCTTATTAAAGGAAATTCTGTTGAACATTTGTGTTATGCAATTGTGTATTCTGTTGAAACGTGCAAGAAAAATGTGTATACATTACATAAGCATTTTTAGAAGCATTTTTAAACAGGTACTTACAGATTATACAAAGCAGAAACTGCTATACGCAGTCTTATAACAAAGTACTAACTTGCATCTCTCCATATTACTTAAATAATTAAACATAAAAATGTTCAATCATTATTTGTCTTTGATTTTAATATTTTCTTTCTAAAGTGTGCCCATTCATCATAACTGCTGTACACAAACTAATGCTACTTGAAGAAAGTAAACTTGAGAGAGGAGAATGAAAAGGCCAGTAATAGCACATCCCAATACATGGAGAGGTGAATTAAAAAGATAAATGTGATGAGTTGTTTTGATTTACCAACCTCTACCTTAGGCTGTTTAAGGTTACTTCTATGCAATTCTTCAAAGCAAGAAACTACCCAAAGCTACATTATGACTACAGTACACTAGAGAGCCATCTAGCCATGCCTTCACGCCAGGTTAAACAGCCAGGAATCTGAATGCTTTCCCCCTCCTCGAGCTGTCCTTGCTGTGTTGTGTTTGATTGTCACTTTTGTCTGAATGTCTGAGCTCAGTCTGTGGTTATTACTACAGCATCAACTACAAAGCAATTGGTTGATGTTCTGCATGTTTTGTTGCTTTTATTGCACGAAAACCTGTTCCGTTGCCTCTTCCTTTCAAGAAGCACTCACCACGAGAGTTGTTACAGCTCTTGCGTATCACGGTAGCTTGGACTTCTTTTGACTCATCTTGACCCGCTAGGTATCATACTACTGTTTATCAGACCATTTTTTACTTATGCTAAATGTTCTGAGTCTTGACATCATTTAGTATTGCACTTCTCTTGGTTTTAATGCACTTGGTTTCAAGAAACCTTTCATTATATCTTTGACATAATTGAAGCAGTTGGTAATCTGCAACACTGATGACCAAAGACTTAGCAACCATTCCATGCAATCTGATAAGAAGCTTTTTTATTCAGCTTGTAATGTTCTTCTGTTACTGCATCATCCCATTGCCCACCTTTTCCCTCTCATCAAGCATTCTCATTAACACAGCCTTCTATTACTACTATTATTTTTTAAATTTTGATCTTAAAAATTCCCTGGAACTGGCATATGCAGCATATCATATGCAGCATCTGCTGCAACATATTATGTCATTACAAAAAAATGCACATCAGTTCCTTTGGGTATTCCACTGAACCACACTGGAAAAAAAAATTGTCATCTGGGCTTGAGAACTGTGCTGCTGTGCAAAATGTGACTGAAGGTGTGTTATGAGTACATGTGTTTACTTGTGAATACACTAATTTTCTAAGTCAAGCCCCAATACTTAGCAGTTCCCCTGATCCATTGTGTGATCTTTGGCCTTTATGTTATTACAATCTTCCCAGCTAGATGTTAGTCTTGCCCAAAATAAGGATTTCAACAGTTTATCATTACTATCCTACAGTATAAATGCTAGTAATTGTGTTTACATTGAAGTAATTGTTACAGAGAACGAGACAGAAGGAGAGAAAGACACAGCAAGACACGTTTGTTTGATGGATAAAACAGAATCAGAGTTCATGAATCTCAGGAAAGTATGCCATGTTTTTGACTGCAGTCTCAGGCTGAACATATTTCTGTTGCTTCCAGCCTCAGATGAGAGGTGAGAATATTAAAGCTGTGGTCTTCACAAAGTGCCTATTAATGATTATTCCTTTATATTTATCCTATATCTGTATGGTTTCTGAAGGATTGTCCCTGGTGGGGATCAGCAATATTCAGATGATATGTTTTGAATACATTTTCCCTGACCTGTTATTCTCAACAAGCCAGATGACAAACAAACAAAATGCGTGGCTTAATTCATGCTTCTGCAGAGGGGAAACAACAGTGCGTTGTGTTCTTTTTAATCAAGCTTGCTACTATGGGAGGAATTTGCAACCATAGATCTAGGAAAATAAAAATCAGCGAGGGGGAATTAGACATGCAAGTAACAACAGTGTTTTCTACATTGTACAGTATAGTCAGGCAGACAGTATAATTACATGCCTGCTATGGAGGCAGAAGTGGCAGGCAGATCTTTTGTCTCTTTGGTGGCCCCCTGTTTTTTGTTTCTCATTTTTTTCTTAAAATTGTGGCGATTTTAAAACTCTTGCCCCATTTCTTTCTTATAATATGAAAGAATTTTGTTGCTGCTTTTTAGCCTACAGGTAAACTTCTCTTCTAGTTAGAGTATTGACAGGAGATGGCTTGTATTCCCCTGTCTGTGTAAGGGGGATATCCTCTGGATTGCCTTCTTCATTTTTGCTGAAACTAGCCGCGCTGAAGGTCTCATAGGATGAGGTCAACTTTTTGTTAAGGAGGTTTCTGTTTCTATCACCCATGAGGGAGGCTTCTCCATTGGCCAGCTTTTCCTGACTGCCCCGTTCATCGACAGGCATGAAAGTGGAGAGTTTTGGCTGGCTCTTCTGCTTTCTCTCTGGAGAAGTGCGGACTGGCATCCAGCAGGAGTCTGAGTGGCCATATTCATCACATTCTCGGGTACACTTCCCTGTTAGGGCTACATCTGGTAGAGGCCGTGAATCTGAAAATAAAAGAGAGTTGTCTTAAAAAATTAATATTACAATGACTTCCTTTGAAACTGAGAATCCTTAAATTCAAAAAGGTATTTTAAAAGGTTTTGGTAGGAATGTGCCATAAGTTCCTCATTAATAATTTTTTCACACTGCATATGCCCATAGGCAACAAATAGATCTCTCCAGTTATCCTCAACCTCAATAATTAAAAAAAAAAAAGGCTATTAATCCTCTACTTGTGCTTGTAAATCAATTGCAGAAGCATTTGGCATTAGGTACTGAATTAATTCTGACGTTTGAAAGAGTAAAACAAGCACTTAATGCCATACTGCCAATTTTCTTGATATTATTAAAAATACCTTTGAATTTTTTCATAGAGAATGCTCTGAATTTACGTGAAAGGATCCTGAGACTCTGCACCCTGCAAGTACTTATGAACATGCTTAATGCCCTGCAAGTGAGCAGATCTGTTATTGACAAAGGGACTTAATTTTCACATGATATAAACCTCTGTTTACATTTCTGAGGACTGGGCATTTGTTGTTAGTCCAGAATATGTTGCATGAGTTGTACAATCAGTAATTGCATGAGCATACAAAACCTCTACTATTGGTTATAAACTTAATCAAACATGCAGAGATAAAGCTATTCAGTGTGTATATGTGTATGTTGGGGCACAGGGAGAACCTGAGTGCTGCCTAAAGAGAAACACTAATGTTTTATATGTGACTTGCTGTGTTAAGTGTCCTGTTCCAGATGACTGTATCTAAGCTTTCTGTACTCGTAAGAGCTTTCACTGAAAAACAGCAAATTTCAGGGGCCTGCAGGGTTGATTCCTACCTGTAAGCCACACAAGTATATTTAATATTTGTATTTTGATACTTGTGTTATAACTGAATTTAAAAGCTATTCAATCTTAAAGTTTCTGAAACCTTGCTTTTGTTAAGTTATAACGTACTTTATAGTCTACAAGAAAAACTGAAACTGCCTACAAAGTAACAACATGATATTCAAACAAAGTTGACAAAAAACATAAATCAACAAATAAATTTGTCCAGTGGTTTGATATGACTTTCATATGATATGACCTATTTGATGAAACATTTACATTTGTTTTATAAAAAGTTGATTATCTTAGAAGGGAGCAAGGAACTTCAACATGGAAACACAGTCAGGTCCTTCATATGGGCTGTGGCATCTCTCTACCTTCCCACTACAACACTGAAATTCATGTGAACAGTAATTTTTGCCAGTAATTACATGTGCCTTATAAAAAGTCTTTCAAAGGCCTACTCAGCCTTCCTTTTGTTACTTCTATTTTACTTATTTTTCTTTGATTTTGGCTGATAAATGACCTTCTCAAAGATTGACAATTCCAACTGTGAATTTTAAAAAAATTCATAAAAAAGACCATTGTTGAAGATAAAAAACCCTAAAATAAACAAAAAAAACCCCCATAACCAAAAATCCTTTGCTCTTCCAGATTAAACCATTTTAATTTAAAATATTTACAACAGGTGCTTGCAGAGAAAGCATATTTCATTTCAAGATCTGCAGATTTAATCCTGATAGAATTGCAAAAGCTCTTGAAAGTCAGATTTATGTTCATCCTGTCCTGAATTTTTTCATTCATTTAAACATTAATTTAATTAGTAATTTTTTGCAGAATTGTAAGGAATGTATACATTATTTGCTATTTACAGGTGTCAACATTTTATAGAATCTACTGTATATATTCTGAATACTGTATAAAATTTCATATCTCAGTATCTCACTGATTTTAATGAGAAAACACCACTGGTGCCTAGATAATTGAGTAACCCTGTAGCTAACATGTATAAGGCTGAGAGGAGTTAACTGAGTGATTTTTTTCTTTTTAAATTTTTTTGCCCAGTTGTATATTTTAAGGCTTTTGCACTTAGACACAATTCCCATCTTTTTTTTTTTTTTTCCAGTGAATAGTGCAATACTGTGGGCAGTTATCAGCCTACCAGTTTTCAGATGACTGTGTTCTGCAGACAAACACAGAAGATGGGGATGGTAGCAGGAAAATCCTCTATTTGTCAGCTAAATCAGTATTGTTCTGACTCTTCCTAAAGGTAAGAAGCATCATTAACTGCTGAGCTGCCCTGATGTTCTTTGATTTCTAAGCAGAATTTTTCATATTTTTACAACAGGATCAATCCCCTTAAATCTCCATAGAGTTCAAACCAGAACCTTATTTCCAAACAATGGCCATTAAACATTATGCTTGCTGCAAATATTTCAGTTATCACTCTGACATAATGCTAGCAACTGCCTATCAAGGCTATATGTCTGATCTTTATTTAAAATATAGGAATGTGTGTTTATTGAAGAGGATTTTTGTTGTAGCTTGGGTTTGTTTTTTTTCAGATTGGAACAATTAGTATCTCATTAGATCTGATGGTGTCTTTTTAGCTCAAACAAATCTCGAGACAGCATTACATGGGTTCATAAAAATCCTTCCCTTGTTAGTGGTCCTTGAATTATGCACTTGAAAATGTAGCATTTTGCATTGTAGTGCTTCTCCTGTTCACTTCTGGAGAAATACTAGAATTCCTTAGTATAAAGCTTGAGAGTTTACCGGACAATTCAGCCTTATAGTGCTGTGTTAAGGAGCCATAACTGGGCAATTCAGACTTGTAGTGCTGTGTTAAGAAGCAATAACCTTCAAGTCAATGTGTAGCTGAGTTGCCCTGTTGAGTTATGTATAAACTTCATCTTCTCACTCACAGAAGAACTCAGAGAGGCACTGGAAAAATAATGCCAGCCCAAATAATACCCTAACAGGCTACTTCTAGGTGCGTCATAGAGCCATCAGACCCTCAAAGGTCCATCTGCCCAGGCCTAGGGGAACACAGGAATATATAGTGGCAGAAAGAAATTCAAAACAAGGACTCAGGAGGAACAACCATGTTTATGTCTAATGGGGATTGCTGTCTAGGTATGTAGAACACATTATAGGATATGGGGGGAAAGGAGTTTGGGATAGCGCAGGACTCGCGTCATGTTTAAGGGAGAAACCAAGGGGAAAACAAGTGAGACGTTTAGGTGATTTGTGGAGGAACAAGAGTGGAAAAATAGAAATATAAGGAGATAAAAGGACAAGTAATATGTAAATAATTTGCTGGCTAATAAGTTTGTCTGGTTATGCCTGATGAACACCATCTGTCCTGTCTTCTTACTAAATTCCTTTCCAACCCTTTCCTGGACATGGGCTCTCTATTATGTGTGTGCATACATGTATACATATGGGTGTGTCCACCCTCACTAGTGGGCTTTCATCCTGTCCATCCATAGAAGAGGACAGAAGGAGGCCACTAGTGCTGTTTGTGTTCATGTGAGGGCTTTGAATGCCTGTGATCTGTGTGGAAAACTATATGTATTTGATGTATGTGTGAGCTCTGTGTATGAGCCTACTGGGAATACATCTTCATCTTTGCTACTGTTTGGACTTGGGGACATGGAGCAGCAGCAGCAGCCTCACCTCCCTCAGGCTGTCAAACCCAGTGTCATACATTTTTCTCTAAAACACCCTCCAATTAATGTTTGCCACTTAGAGTTAATGCAGCCTTCTACTCCATGCTTTCTTACATCTGTTCTTAGAGTTTGAATCAGTGCAGCATTTAAGCACATATTTAACATGGTTTTAAACCTGTTGCACTTTAATTGCTCTTCTGTTTAAAAGATCAACATGATTTCAGCATTTGAGGGGGCAGGGAAAGAGAGGAAATATTTTGTGTGTGAGTGTGTGTGTTATATCAGAAGATGGATAAAACAACCAGTGCTGTCTGGACTAAACTATTACCAGGACATAAACTAGTCAGTTAAGGGAAAATGGGGTGCCTTCTGTAACTGCATTTGATAACAGCAATTTAACCTTCATTTTGGATAAAATGCCACACCACTTTAGCTACAAAGTAATTAACTATATTTTTGCTAATTCACTAAAACTGATCAACACTCTTCTGCAGAGTAGTGACTTTATGCTCCTTATTTTAAGGAGCTTTATTTGGGTGATTGTAGCCCATGAAGTTTTGAACAATCTGTAAATTTGAAAATAAAAAGAAAATCCTCTTGTCCTCTAGTATAATTTACATTCAAATATATCTATCTCTAAGTGAAATGCTTTATTAAATACTTCTTGGTTTAAAAGTTAAACACTTCAATAGTGACCCTACTGATATCTGACAAGTCTAATGGAATACAACACAGCAAAGAATTTGCCAGCACAATTGGAAAATCATAAAGGAACAGTACAACTGATTTTTACTGCAGTTACATATCTGGAAACAAAGTTAAATTAGTGCTTAAAATGCTACTTATTAACCAACACATTTTATCACAATGCTAATTAGTGAGAAAGATGGGTGATATTTCTTTTTATAAAGGAATCTGTAGATTTGGGATTAGGTTCTAACAGTTTATACATAGACTAGTCAAATTCAACCTTTTATCTGAACAAAAAGATCATCAGAGTTACAATGGAAGATATTATCTCAGTTATTTTCAAATATATCTTCTCAAGGTTTCTCTAGGTCAGAACTAGGTATTGCTCAACAATTTACAAAGCCATTGTAAACCCACTCCCTAAAATGCAGATATTTAGAAATTTTTTTATATATACATGTAAATGGACACTTTAAAAATTATATTTTAAACACAGATTTAATTTGCCACTGCTCAGACTTCAGCTTAGGAAAAAAATGCAGAAAATTAATTTGAAGCATCTCACCATCTACTTTCTCATTGTATCTGATATAAGCTTCCATCACAAATTTTAAAAAGTTAACTGACAAAGGTTAAATTTTTTTTGAAATTTTGGTAGCTATTTATCCAACAAATACTTAATCATTTACAACTATCTTCTGAGACAGTGATATGTTTTATGTTTTCCATAAAACTTTGTACAAAATCATGCAAATGGATGGAGATATTTATATGTATGCTAATGTTTCTGCTGATTGTAGCTGACTGTTGCCCTAGGGCTGGTAGGATTGCTTATTATCAAAAAAGGAAGGTAGCTACCACTGCAGTGTGGACAGGGGAAAGATGACATTCTATATCCAGTTTAACGCCAAATAAACTAACAACTCAAATATTCCAACCAAGCAGTTTTCCACTATTTACTCCTACCACTCCTTATCAAAGAAGGTTAATATATTTCATCAAGGACAGAGAAAGTATTATGAGCTCAGCAGTCAACAAGTACACCTGGGGATTGAAAGTAGATGATTTTTAATGTCCCTTCCACGTCTAACCTTTCTATGGTTCTACATGTTACAAGCTATGTTCATTTTTGTACACACATATTTCAGAAATATTTTCATATTTTCAGCCAAGAATGCACACTCTGGCTCCACTCTGCATGTTTTTTTAACAACCATTCTAATACAATACATTTTATAGACACACAGCATTATTGTTTATTAATTATTATATGGTCCTAGCACAGACACTCGTGAGAAAAATGCAAAGAGCTTTTCACTTTTTAATTTTTGTAAGCCACATACAAAGCCAATGGTAATAACAGACTTTAGACATACTTAAGTTGGCAAAAATTCTGTTCTACTTGTCCCTGGAGATAGAAAACCTTCTGAACCAGTCCTGACACCATATCTAGACAATAACTTGAACATTTTCAGAAAACATTCCTAACTTTTTCTTGGAAGAATACAAAACCACAGAATCCATATACTACTACAGCAGTGCAACAGTACTTCTGTAAACCATGCAGCTTGGTTCACAGGGTCTGAGGAGTCATTGGCACATGAGTTCTAAATAATATCTATGACAAATCAATGACTGCATGCAGATTTTGCTTTCCAAATTGTCGGGCCCATAATATCCCTGTATGGTTCCATTTATTGAGGACCTATAAAAAGTGCATGTGTGGTAGTTACAGTTACTGTGAGAAAAGAAAAAAGAATAGGAATGGTTGTATAATAGAGAGACTGTGGTTTGGATAAATACCATCTTTTCCTGCATTCTGTATGCAATTATGTTATACTCAGAGGATGATCCAAAATTCAAGTGAAACACCATTAAGACATATGATTATAGTGAGTCCATTTACATAGCTTTTATATTAAAAGGTTGTCTATTTTATGAGCCATGTGATCCGGGACACAATAGAACTATTAAAGCATAACAAGTATTGACTACAAGTATTATCAGAGAACAATAATGCAGAAAACAGCTGAGAGGGTACATATTGTAGAAAATCACTGTTTAAGGGGGAAAAAGAAAGCTAGTCTACAGTCATACACAGCTACAGTAGTACTGTTGTTTAAATTCTTGCCTCCTAATTGCAGTAATTCAGGAACTGCACTCCAGTTTGTGCTGTGGCATATTCTGACATGCCAAGCCACTATAAAAATACTTAAACATGTTTGAAGGCATCAGCAATTTCTTTCTGTGCACCTTAGGCTAAATAGAGTTCAACAGCAATTGAACATATCTCAAGAAGCATTTAGTGCCCCAAGGCTTGGACTACTGTCATTTTGAATGTGGCATTATCATGTACTGCAGAGATAGTGCATGCCATCTCTAAAACAGTCCTACTGAATAAAGTCAAACACAAATCCACTGCTTGAGATATGCCAACTGCACTGAAGTAATGAATATATTAATTGCTTTTGGACTAGAATGATTTCATGTATATCATGCCCAATTCTGAAATTCTTCAGAGTACAGAAAGGTTCATATGCACATTGATGGAATGATTAATCTTGTGAGACAAGGTATGACAGAATGATATAAAAAACTAATTCTGAAAATTTTAATTTTTTTTAATGTAAAGAAAAAGGAATATAGAATGAAAATGAGAATTTTTCAATACTTTACTTGAATAATGGTGGAAAATAAGTCTCCCTTAAACAATCCCTAAAACCAGGAAGATTTACTGCTGTATCATGCCAAAAGTCCAAATACTTAACAGTTTCAAGGGAGACCAGAGTGACATTTTCAAAGCAAGCATAAGTTGCTAGATAGTCCCCTACAATTAAAACTAATAAAAATAAAACAAAAAAAAGAAAGCAATGTGTAGGAAAATAGAAACAGATGACTGGTTTTTTAACATTTGAAAAAAGTTCATGCTAGATGAACAAAAATGAATTAGCGAAAAGAGAAAGAACATATGGGAGAAACCAGCACTGTTAATGTGCCTAAAAGGCAACAAAAAAACCCAAGAGTGGAAACAATCTGTTTTGCATGCCTGTGGTGGAAAGGACCAAAAGTAATGGCTTGATTGCAGCAATGACAAAGCAGGTTAGAAATTAGGAAAACACTTTGAGGATAAATGTAGTAGTGATGGAAGGTTATGAAGTCTGGAATTAATTTTACGAAAATCTAGAAAAAATTTTCCCAAGGATAACATAAACATAGCTAATCATACCTTGGGAAAGCAAGGATGTGCTAAATGACCTCTAAAGTTTCCCTTCAGCTCTGCAATTCTGTTAATGCAATTGCTAACTCTCGTGTACTTTGGCTTCAATCCAATTTCCATCTGCTTCTGGGTTAAGATTCTTGACTTATTTGGTAATAAAACAACCTAAAAAGGTGGGCTTCAGTTCAACAAAAAATCCATTTTAGAATCCTCCTTGAAATTTAATGGTAATAAAATTACAAGTAAAGCCCAAAAATAGTTGGATCAATTGAGGCAGGTGTTAATCAAAGCATAAAGCACTTAATGCTAAAACACCCCACCCACTCTCAGGTTCCAACAGGATAATTTATCATTTATAAAATCTTCTTTCCTGAGACCCAACACATCCATTCTATTTTACAATTTCTTCACAAAGTTAAAGTTTGAATATTGCTTCAACCTGTAGTGATGCAAAACATTTCATATCTTTAAAGTCCATTAAACTTAAAACAGCTGTAAGAATCAAAAATTCACAAGTGTTTACATCTTATATGACATTTTGGTTTTGCTTACCCTGGAAAAATATCTGTCTCTGTTTCAGAGAGGAAAAGAGTCAACTAAGATAAGGAAGGTATAAGGTTTTGATGCAGTGTTTTATGGTTATTAAGCAGATTACACCACTTTAGATAGTTAATTAACATGTCTCAGACATGTAACCAAGGAAATATTACCCAAGTAATAAAGAAATATTACCCAAGCAATAACATTTTTTACTTAGATTCCACAGTTATTTCCGTCTACCTCCAGCAGGTTAAGGTACAATATTCTTTAAATGTGCCCCTAATTATGGAATAACTTGATAAAAAAAAATTCTTGCCTAAATTAGTGCTTTTACCAGCTCAGTAATATTACATTTGTGTTCTTCAAGGAATCAGTAGTATTTCACAACTAACTTAAAGACTGTTTATATTAAAAACAGATCTATGGTTTGGGGTTTTTTTACACTAAAGTGTTTTTTACACTAAAGTTTTTTTTACACTGAAGTCCAAGTTGTACTCTTATGGGTCAAAATCACAATGATCTGATAGTTGTCAGTGGAGAATGATAACAGAAATTGTGTACAACGTTATAAGTAAAATCAAATTTAACAGACAATTCTAGACAAATACTAATTTGATTATATTATAAAACAAAGGGAAGGACATTAAAAACATAAATTTCTCTCTGTTTAAGTTGTATTTATCCTATAGCTCAGACTGTATTATTTAATTTTCTTTCACAAAACCAACCGCACATATATAATAAGAAATAAAAAGTATCAGCTTATGGGATACCAGTGGTGAGTACCACACTAAACACACCATGCTGAAGCTAAATTCCCTGGATTTTAATTTTCTAGATTTAAATGTAATTGCTGAAAGACTTCTTGTAATCCTGTTAAATCCTTTGATAGCCTGATTTACTTCTATCACTGAAATGGCAACATATCCTTCAGAAAAGCAGGACTTACAGTGGCTTCCTGAAGTAGCATAGACATTAAGATGTAGGAAACATTTAAGCCGTCTAATTGATCTGCCAATCTAATGCTAAGGTATTAATCTGCCACTGTGTCAAATTACATACCTTTATTTTTTTTCAGTTAAATGTGTCAGCACTTAACAAACTCTGAGCTGAAACAATTTATGGAGCAATTAGAGTGTCAGCTCTCCTAAAGATGACTTAAGAAAATCTGAATTGAGGCTCAAAAATCAACATAACTTCCTTGATACTCCTGCCAAAGTGAGTGGACTGCAGGAGCACTAAGGGAATAGGGTAGCTAGTCGCCATTATTAGCTTACTTCAGCTGTTCCTCCCTTTTATTTTATTTCCTGGTGATAAGGATTTAATAATGTATTTTCACATCAGGAATGGACACCAAGTAGGAAAACCAGCGCTTTTGCCACAGAAGATAAAAGCAACATGAAGTGCCCTTGTCTCCCTCCAATTTATGCCCATCTCATCCAAAAAACAACTTATTTTTGGAGATACTCCAAGTAATGTTTTCTAAGATACGCTAATGAATACAGCTTTGCTTTCATTTAGAAACTAAAAACACAATCCCAAAAGATGTCCAATGTCATTAGTCTCACGGATATCTCACAAATATCTCCAAGGATATCCAGAATTGGTAAAGAAAGTTGAATACACAGAAAAAGTCAGTGACTTGACAGAGTTGCAAGCTCTTTTATAAGACTGATATTTGTTGAAGCAATTTAAAAATTCATTGTATATGAGTAACATTTAGGTTCAAATGGTGGCTGATTAAAAAGATAACCTCCCCCTAAGCACATGGCTGCTTAATTGTTTATCACAAGTAATGACGGGAAAAAAAATCAACAAACAGAAAAACTGAACTAGTGCTTATCAACAAGAACTCAAACTAAAATAAAATTCAGGTTGAAGGCTCCTGTGCTTAAGAATTGGCTTTAAGGGAGTGTACTGGTTTCTTTCTTTCATACCTTTCAGTGAGTTACCTGTTTTTTACAGAATTATTCTGCCACATGAAAGAGTAACTTGAACTGATTATCTTGATAGTATCACTGCATTCATGAAAATGAAATGCTTCATACTGTTCTGCTTTGTGCAGCAACCCATTGGTGGATTCTGGATCTTATTTTATACCTGCATATATAGAATAAAATATTATATAATAACATATTAAATAGTAACACTGCTTTCATAAAAAGGGAATTACTTATGTTTCCAAGAGGTTTTCTGTGTGACTCATGTAAAGTTTATTTGTTACAAGTCATAGACTCTTAAAAGTTAAACTTGAACAGTAAGTGTTAAATGTGCTGAAGCTCTGTTAATTTATATTACGTTATTTTCAAATGGGGGGAAGAACAAAGTTCCCCATGCTCTGCATGCAAATGATCACCTAAAAAATGTAGACCTCAGCATGAAACAGAAACAAATAACTTGTGACTACTTGTCTTTTTAACAGCTGTCAAGAGAAAGCTGTGTTGTAAGAAGAAATATAGCAGACATGTGAAGGATCCATTTAATCTTTTATGTCACATGAGGGGAACCTTATCCCACACAATGGGAAAAAAATACTCACTTATCTCTTCATGTCATACATGTTTCTCTCACAAATGCACATATAAATTTGTAATTATACTTAATGATATTAGGAAGAACCAAATTTCTTTCAATGCAGTTAATAGAAAAATACAAAGAATGCATTTTCATGTCTTTAACAGAAGTTCTACATAACACAAGACTGAAATGAATGCTAAATACAGAAATAGAAATACTACTGTATTATTTCACATTTTTCATGTCTATGTAAGTATACTTCAGAAGAAATGAGTGAAATTTTATAAAATATAGTGCTCATCCTCATAATCATGAAGCATAACAGAAGTATAAAATCAAACTACTCAGCAATAAATTATAATACTTCCACTTGTCACTGAGAAAAAAAATGATTTACTGATTAACTAGTTACAGACTCTTTTATTCCATGTCAGTGGCATGAGACACTGTCACCCTGGTCTTTAGGGCAATTATTCTGGGACCTTGCATTTTCCTAAGAAGAAGTAAAATCTACCTTGGAATTATAAATTCATAGGATAATGGAATATGTTGATTTGAAAGCAACCCACAGCGATCATTGAAGTCCAACTCCTGACCCTGCACAGGACAGCCTCAAGAATCACACCATATGCCTGAGAGCATTGTCCAAACACTTCTTGAACTCTGCAGGCTTAGGAGCGTGACCACTTCCCTGGGGAGCCTATTCTGGTGCTCAAATACCCTCTGCGTGAAGAACTTTTTCCAATATCCAACTTAAACCACCTCTGACACAATTTCAGGCTGGTCCCTTTGGTCCTGTCACTGAGCACAACAGAAAAGAGATCTGTGTCTGACCCTACATTTCCCCTTTTGAGGACGTTGTAAACTGCTATGAGGTCCCTCCTCAGTCTCCTCTTCTCCAGGTTGAACAGACCAAGTGACTTCAGCCATTCCTTGTATGGTCTCTTCACCATCTAGACCTCTAGATCCTTCACCATCTTCATAGCACTCCTTTGGACACTCTCTAATAGCTTTATATCTTTCCTATATTGCAGTGCCCAAAACTGCACACAATATTCCAGGTGAGGCTGCCCCAGTGCAGAGCAGAGCAGGACAATCCCCTCCCTTGCCTGGCTGGCGATGCTGGGCCTGATGCACCTCAGGACAGGGTTGGCCCCCCTGGCTGCCAGGCACTGCTGACCCATGTTCAACTTGCCATCGACCAGGACCCCCAGGTTCCTTTCCATGGCACTGCTTTGCAGCTTCTGATTCACCAGTCTGTACGGACATCCAGGGTTGCCCCATCTGAGGTGAGAATCTAGCACTTTCTCTTGTTGAACTTCATATGGGTGGTGATTGCACAGTCCTCTCATTTGTCAAGGTCTCTCTGCAGGGCTTCTTTGCCTTTGAAGGAGCCAACAACTCCTCCCAATTTAGTATTATCTACAAACTTACTATACCTGTGAGTCCTGCATCCAAGTCCCTTATGAAGATGTTGAAGAGCACAGGGCCTAAATGAAAGCCCTGTGGAACCCCACGGGTGACAGGTCACCAGTCTGATGTAACCCTTTGTGCCCAATCTGTGGAGCCAGTTGCTCACCTATCACATGATGTGTTTATCCAGCTCTGTGCTGGACATTTTCTCCAGTAGGACACCATGAGAGACTATAAAAAGCTTTACTGAAATCCAAAAGGGTTACATCAACTGGCTTCCCTTGATGAACTAAGTGGGTAATAATTTTATAAAGGGAAATTAAGTTGACAAGCAGGGACTTTCCCCTCATGAAGCCATGCTGGCTGTGACTGATCACTGCATTGTACTTCAGGTGTTTTTTAATACCTCACACAATTAATTCACCTAAATTTGTACTTCTGTTATAAGAACTGATGCTTTCTCAATGAGATTATGCATGGGAGAGGGAGTGTTGGGAGTTTGGGGTTTTTTTTGCTGTTGATGTCACTTTTACGGTATGTGGAAAAGTCTTCATACCTCAAAAAGTGAAGAGACAAATATAGAAAGATAATGAATCTCTCAGCATGATTTATGTCCTGCTCAAAGGGATTTTTTTCATTAATTTTTTTTATTGATTTTTCAGCTGCATCTGCAGATTGCAGTGAATTAATTGCAAACATCAGCTAGAATTGTTTCATATTTATGACAGATTCATCTGGGTTACAGTCCATTAATAATTAAGTATTAAACACAGCACTAATTCCTCTTGAGCACATACAGCTGATACACTATAATCCTACACATGAATCACAGGGACATTATAAAGAAAAGAGGTTAGAGTATCAGTGTTTATCTCACTATAGAATGGAAAAGTATAATGTCAATTTTTTTCTAACAATAGAAAGTATAGAAGAAGTTTGAATGAAGCAAAACACAGAAAAAAAACCTAAGTGTTACTTGCAAAGTCTAAATTTATCAGAAACAGTAGTCTCAATCCTTTGTGTGAGGGGTGGAATCTAATGGAGCCTGTAGTGTGCATCCTAGTTATTTGACCCCTGCCTGTGACCCTAAGTATTCTGCAGTGTTTCATTCACTGAAATGTTATAGGTGGTAAAGAAGTACAGTTTTTACTTTACAAATAAAACTGTGGGATGATGAATGTTAAGATTGGACTTGAACAGGGGTACCTAAGCATATCGGTTGGGAGCTTTTTCATCTCTGTGATAAATATACTGGGATTTGGTTGAGCCGCTGCTAGGTAACATCATCTTCAGACTTCCTAAGTCATATAGTTGAGTTGAACAACAGATTTCTTGAGATATTTCTCCAAATTATGTGAAATATTTCCCAACCCCAAAGTAAACAGGGAACAATTTTTGTCAGAAACAACTGCAGTGGAAGTACTTCTTTAATTAATCAATTCCTTCGGTCTAAAATGTTCAATATTTTAGTTTGCCTCCTCTTATGTTTTGCAGAACAATATTAAAATTAGTATACTTTTGTTTAATATGGTTGTCAAAGCATACTCCATACGCATAAAATTTTAAATCTCAGAAAATATTCCATTGTTCCTTCATTTGTGACATCTCCAGATTTCTTAAGAAGTGTAGTATTTATACTTTGGACTACTGCTTCCTAGCCAACATCTACATTTTAGAAAATAAATCAGACAATCTCCAGCTTGTTTCATTCATTTGAATTCAAGAAGTTTCATAAATTATTAGTTTAAGCTAAATTACTAGTTTAAGCTTTTACTCAGACTTTAGTAAAAATGACAATGTTAAGCTTGCTTCACTTGTAATGCATGACTAAATTCTTGACAATAGGTAGAAAAAAACCACTAATTATGTCTGCTAGCATAGCATAAAAACCAGCCAAGCAAATCATATTAACAGGGAGGTTAAATTCTCTATTTTTAAGAGTACATATACTACCAAAAAAAATTTAAGATATTGGTGTTTTAAATGTATTGAATATAGTAGAGGAAAATAAAAAATAATCTTCTTGATTATTCCCAGTGCAAATCCACAGAATAATTTCTGCTAATCTACCCAATATTAGTTGCAGTTGTCATAATCACTTAGCAGCTGCTGGACTGTGTGGAAAAGCTACAGAAGACACAAAACCCCAGTAGTTAAAGGATCAAATATAGAAGTTGGATAGAACATAAAGAAGTAGAAGACAAAAACAAGTTTATCAGATGGAAAAATATGAAATCTGCAGATTTCATCTGACTTGAACAGCAGCTATTGTTAAAGAAAATAAAGTAATTTCGTATTTTGGCAATTATTATTTCACAAAAAAATTAATAAACTGTTAATTTCCAACAATTAAATGGTTATTTCCCACTATTGCTCCCACCATATATCATGTCTAGGCCATATGGTGCATACTGGTACAGGCGTTTTCCTTTCAGGCCATTCTGAATACGGTTTCCTGAAAGAAAAGTACTTAGCAGAAAATTGTTCTCTGTTCAGTGTTTTAGTTTCTGGCTCCTTTCTGAGATCATACTAGAGTTGTCAGCTGGAATTGTGGTTTTTGTGAATGTACAGCATTGTGCACTGGAGTATAACAAATTTATTCATGTAATGGATTCTGTATTGGCTGGTACCATTGGTTTCTACGTCGGTCTCCTATGAAACTGCAACTTCAGGCAAAACATTGTGTGCCCAAATATCAACCATCTGAGCCACATTAATTGTCAGATGAAGAATTATTCCAGAATAATTCAAAGAGAATGTCTTGCTCCTACCAGAGCTGAATGAAGTCCTACCAGAAGCTGTACATCACACTTGGATATTTCATGGACTTCGTACAGGAGTGAGCAGGAGAGAGAGCTGATGAGCATATCTCATGTCCTTTTGCAAACAAAACATCCATTAAATTAGGTCTAGACTAAGTATAGTAGATAAACCCACAGTCCTCAATGGTGGACACCAGTAATTATTTTATGGAAGTTACACTTCAAGATAACTTAACTGGTTTGGTAAAGGGTGGCTATATATATACATATATATACATACATATATACATATATATATATATATTCTATTTTAAATCAGAGATTGCTAGGTAGATAAAGCTGAAAATTATCTGCTTACTTTTGAGTGTTACAGATAGAAATAAAATGCAAAAAACTACAGTGTTCTCAAAATATTTTGACCAAAAAAACTTATCAGTATTAAAATCAACATTGATTTTTATTCTGCTCTTTCTTGAGAAGGTATTTTGAGACTCTTGTTTTTTATTAAACTATTTATGTATACTCTCAAATGTCTTTTGCACCAGGTGTGCGAAAATTCGCTAAATATTTAGCAGTGCAATGAACAGTTGAACAAACTCTCAGTGCACGCTTTACCCTACCACAGACATGAACTTCAATTACATATATCTTCAGTGATGTTATACTTTTGTCCTGCTGTAAAAGTATTTTCTGTGGTTTTCTCTGTTTCTATTTACTGATCCTTTTAATCACAGAAAGTAGAGAAGGTAGAGAAAGAGGTTAAAATTGACAGCAAAACTGAATCAGGGCTTCTCATGCCAATGAAATAATGAAAACCAGCACTGTTCTTACGGCAACAGTAATGAATATAAATAGACAAAAGGCTCTGAACAACTACTGGGAGAAAGAGAATAAGGCATCCATTTCAAGAAAAAATCTTTTCCTGCCATCACAGATAGCTTTGTGAACTAGATAAATTAGGATGCCCTTTAAACAATTTTCATGCTTCAAGAAATGTCTGTGAGAGACAGGTCTTCCTTATTTTCCTTTAAGGAATCAGACTTAATAGGTTGAATTTTACTTGTATTTTCTAAACTTTTATTTCTTATGTCAATCATTCCCAGAAAAAATCTTTTCTCTCGTCTTTGACATACTTCAATACTTAATGTGAATGCTTTTATTCCCCACCCTGGATTTTTTGTCTCAAGCACACATATGCCTATATCTCTACAGATAACATTAGCAGAGTGCAAGTACCATCCAAATAACTATCACTAGATAATAAAGATTTGTCCAGTTCATTTCTCTGTTTAAAATTAAGTCTGTAAGTAAATATGTAAATCTGCATCAAGGTAATTTAATGGAATAGCTTTATATATCTGATTTTCTTCCATATAAAATGCTGGACATTATATTGAAAGAAAGATCAGAAAAGCAAATTTCTTTGCTTTTATGACTGATAGCATCTTCTAAGGTCACAAGTTTAAAAGTCATTGAATAATATCAATTTAATTCTAAGAGACTAGAAGATTTTTGTCTTTCACTAAGTGGTTCTATGGACCTAATGTATTTTATATCACATCTGCTTGAAACTCAGTAGAGAAATATCTTGCCTCTCATTGAAACTATTTTAATATAATTATATCTTTTTCTGGAATAACAAAATAATTTGTTACAATACTTATAAATGTCATCATGCTATAAGAGAACAATTCTTGTGGTTAATTTACATTTTTATTCATAGGGAGGTCTTAAACTGAATTAAGATTTACAGACATAGCTTAGATTTCAAATTTCAAGAGGTAGAACTGATGGAAAAGGAAGTACAAATGGAAAACGTTTTCTTGCTAAAGACACAAAAACAAAGTATAATTTAATTTCTCTGTTGTTAGATTCTGTCACTTATTATACTCCAGTCTATGAAAATTTGTCTAGCTGCAGGCACCTCTTGTTCTGCAAACCAAAGCTTATACAGATTTCTACAATAATCTGTAGTTTGAAAACTCTCTTAGGAATTTTTAAATTGTTCTTAAGACCTCAGCTACACAGACTTGCCAGAGGAGTGAGCAAAGGCTTTAATTATAAACATCTGTGAGAATTCGTCTCTGGTTCAGTTTTACCTAATCTGTCTTTCAGGGAAAAATAATACATACCTAAGGCATAGCACTACATCATTAGTACACAGCATTTATAAGTCTGGTCAATCCAACTTCATTTCAATTTCTAAAAAGCATAAATATTTTGCATATTCAGGGACTGAGCTCATACTTCTCTGATATCCTTTGAATCAAATATTTCTGTCATCAATGAGAAGTGCAAATTCAAAATAAACCACTCAAGCTAGTGGCATGCAACAAATCTGAAATTAATATAAAGTTTAATTCAGATCTCTTCCAAGGATAGCAACTGAAAATTTCAGTTTAACAGAAAGGAAAGATAAGGTGCCTCGAGATTATATTTTATGCATGTTAACTATTAAAAAGAAGATGAAGATTTATGCAACTTTTTAAACTCCTTGCTAAGACACTGACACCAGCAGCATATCCAAATCATAGATAATTTTTCTCCAAAAAGATAACGGTTACATTACAGATCGTACCAAAATTTTTTCTACTGCAACTCTACTATTAAGGTTACAAGGACAGGGATAATACCATGACAGAAAATACAATTTAAAGATGAGTTTGTAGTCTGTCATACCATATAATGTATTTTTCAGCTCAAATGTGTAAAGCTGCTCAGCAAAGCTGCGCAGCTGCAGTGTGTATGTTTTTCTGACTGAAGAGTTTTAGGTTAAGTGAAACTTCTCTGAGGAAAAGGAAGATTGCTCCATCCTCAGGAGTAACTAAACTTGTTTAACTGAGTGAAGTTTCGATATCTCAGAGTGGGATCTGTGCCCCTGCCTCCAAAACTCTAAACTTATAGGTGACAGAATGAGACTTCAAGGAGACTGTAGAGTTTATTTTGTATAGGAATCCACTGAAAGTTGTTTTACTACATTATCTGGAAGGAAAGAATATTGAAGAGAAGTGGTAAAATGCATTTTTCAAACCTTCATATTCTGTCTAGCTCGGAAGTTCTTTGTTTTCACTATTAAGAACTAAAAAAAAATTGTTAGCTTATTACTTGGTGTTTTAATAAAATAAAACTTTGGAGAATATTATTCTTTTGACATCTCTAGCTGTATTACACTGTAACACTCAACCAAGCAGGTCATCAAACAATGATATAAAAAATGGAATATTATGAAATCGACAAGTATGAATTTGTAATGGAATAGCACAAAAAAATGAAGCTGAATCTACTTATGGAGCAATACCAGCTTTGCTTTACCTAAGGGTTACACACCCAAAAGTTCAGTTACTCAGAAACACTGTAATGAAAGAAAACTGTATCGTATGAATTTACAGAAAGAAAAATAAAACTGAAGTTTATAGGATGGAAAAACTTTTAAGTAATTTAGACCAGTTTTTGCCAATTTTCTCTGTCTGCTATGAAACTGAAATATAAACTTTATACTACACATACAATTCTACTTTGAACCTTTTTCTGGTCTTCTAAGATATTGTCACATATTTTTTGGATTGGGATATTTTATTTGTTGGGATTATTTTAAAGGACAGCAAAAGTAGATTAAGAATAACATGAAAGAGTCATTCCTGCTTATTAAGTATGCCTACCTATTAAGAGAAAAAGAGAGAGAAAAAAAAGAACAACAAAAAAAGAAATCATTAAATTTGAAAGGAACTCAATGCAAACAGGAGATAAGCAATTATAACGAAATTTATGTAGTGTGTTGAATAGGCATTCCAGTCAATAAACCTGACTTATTCTGAATACCGTAATTGCCTCCTTCATGCTTAATATTCTGTTGTTCATCAAATGAAATTAAAACCAAGCTAACTCTAGGTAGTTCTGCAAATCTGGCTTAGAAAGAAAAGTATTATCAATAGTTCAACTTATCTCAAGAAAATCTATCAGGTAACCAACATCAAAGGACTTGCACTGCAGTTCTATCTTACTTGGTTTTTAATTATAAGGTTCTTCTCTGCAGGAAGCAATTCTAAAAGAACTGAAACAATTTATTTTAAAGGCTATAAACATCAGAAGAATTCTGCGTCATACATTCTGAAATGCAGAATATCTTAACAACTCACTGCTTGCAATAGACACATACACAACCCTTTCCTATAAAGGATCTTTTTTGAAAATGGCTTTTCAAAATAACTTCCAAAATGAATTGTTCACTATTAGTAACTGCATAATCTTACAATAAAAAGGAAAATAGTCTTTTATTGATCAAATGAAATTTGATTGTGAAAAAGTATCATTCTCTAATGCCTACCTAGGAGCCTTATTTTGAATTTCCCATATTGTAAATACTGAGAAATAATGTTGCAAATAGAAGTAATAAGAACTAAATTTTTTTTTGCCATATTCAGAAAATAATTTTTTTTAAATGTTAAGATGGGGAGAAAAGAGTGCCAAACTAAACAGACATTTTCAGACTTGCTTCTTTATCTGTAAAAAGTTATAGTGACTCGCTATTAGAAATTATTTAACTTGTTCTGAAAGTACACATCCTCTGAGTTCTGCTACGCACACCAAAGTTAAAGAGAACCTTTTATTTCCATAAAGATGTGTCAGCATATTTCAGGAAACAAAAACATTTATGACAGTTTGCATTATTACTTTTCTTTATTATACTCTGTGCCATGACATTCAGTACTGATCATCTATAAGATTTTGATGTTGTCATCCCAGTTTCAAAACAAATTGAAATGGTGCCTAGAAAATATTCTGATTTACAATGGTCAGTAAGAGTTAGTAAGAAGAAAGTTGCACCAACAAAACATGTGATGTCTTAGCCTAATCTAGGTAAAGAATTGATATCCCAGAATAGACATTTGAATTGCATTTTTTACTTTATTTTTTATTTAATGCAACTGATAGTTCAAATCATCATGCCTGTGTTCAAACTTGAGGGTTTCATAAACACCATTCCCTCCCAGGTAATATCATGTGAGCATTCTCTTTTCTTATTGGGGGAGATCAGGAACATGCTCCATGTCTCTTGCTGAATGAGAAGCATTCAGCTAGAAGGGGAGGTGGGGACCTGTGGTCAGATTTCAGAAAGCAGCTGTCTGTCCCTGGTTGAATGTTTAACGGGCCACAGAGCGAAAGTCACTCTGTCTCCCTCTCTTGCAATAACTCCTAATAGTGGCTATGCAGCACAGTTACAGGATTATGATAGTTCCCACCAAGAAAAGGTCTGGACATGAATCCCATTAAATGAAATATAGTACCTACAACTTCCAATAGCCATGCTTAAATGGAAATGTTTGTGATTTCTCTTCTGATTTTAAGCTATGTGCTGAGTTCATGTGTTCTTGTAGAACTTAACTGCTTTTTTACCTTATATCTGGATGTTACCAAAGCATGGATTTTCAGATCAAATGGTTTTGTAGAAGTGTGAATCTTAGCTTAGATTCACAGGTAACTTTATGATTAAAAACACAGAGTAAGGTAGATACTAGAGATCAGCTTTCTGAAACTTGCTTAGGCACATGTGCCTGAAAACCAGTGCCAGATGCTCTTGATCTCTCCCATTTGCCTTAACAAACCAGTCAAAAAGGCTTTGTCTGGCACCAAAACTGTCAAAACAGTGCTAAGGTTTTTAATTTGAAAATGGCAATGTCTAAGCTGCTCTATGACACAAATCATAATGCTGTTAATTAAACTGTAAAGCAAATACTAAATTTTGAGCTGCAATAATTACCAACATTTTCTCTAGGGCTCAATATCAAGTACTTATTTCAATTAATTAACTGGTATGACACCTTCAATAACATTTTTTAAAAAGAGGTGGTTAAAATTCAGTTGGATTTATTAAAATCTTTGCCCCTCAAAAGACTGGAACTTAGCTTATTATCACCTTGTTCTCAAGCGATTAATAGCATGAAGTCCATAGCTATCATCTGTCCTTGCAAAATATTCAATATTCTGCAATAAAGTCTTTTAAAGTAAATATAAAATGACAACTGATTAGAGATCTGTCAGCTTGAGCAGGAAGTCTTGACACTTCGTTTCTAGCTGAATTTCAAGTCCGTTACTTTCAATAATTGCACAAACGAAACACTTGCATATTTTTCCACAATGTGAACGCCATAAGGAAATAAGGGCTGTCATTCACTTGTTAACATGATCTAAAAGTAACACAATGAATGCAAAATATTTGATTGGCCAACTTTTCCTATTGTGAACCAATACCCTGCTGCTTGCTAGGCACTTGGAAAGGCTCTGAGGGATCTGCACCCTTCATGATGGCTCATGAAAAGCAATTGTTCCTCTGTTCCAGTCATCATCTACTTTCTTCAGCTCACCACTAGTTTTCCAACAGGAATCAACATCTCATTAAACAGTATGATTGAACATGAATTGCAGAAGCATTAGAAGAAGCCTGATGAAGCTGATATTCATTTAATATTTCCCATCAATCTGCTAGACAAATTACTTTGAGAGTTTCATGACTTTACCCCTTCAAATTTTGTCAGGGAATTTGATGCTATCAGTCAGGATGTACATTTAAGCATCTATAATTATCATTAATTTAATTACTGTAATGTCAATATTTATTTGATACCCAAAAAAAAAAAAAAAGGAAAAAAAAAACCAAAACAAAACATATTTGGCAAAAACAATCAGACTCAATATCTCTGTCCATTATGAAGGTCCCATTATGATCTTCCAGATAGTTCCTTGAATGCATAAATTGAAGATTTTCCCCTCGCAAAAGCAAGCTAAAAAGTATGTCTTCTAGAAAATAATATGGTTTAGACTCCAAGAAATGTTGAGTTTATTAAATCCCCCTTGTGAACTGTTATAATTATCTGCTCTCTTCCTCCTTGGAAGAGCTTATTTCGTCTCTTTATGTACCAGAAAAACACAAAACTGGAAAGTCTGTCTTATCACATAAGTATACCTATTGCAGTATCCTTCCACTTTCCTCTAAGATTTTTTACTTAATGAAGCAGCTTCTCTCTTCTAAAAAAATTATCATAGCTGAAGAAGGATCAATTGTAATGTATTTCCCCAGGTTAATAGGAAGATCTAATCTGGTAAGTTCTTTTGGGACCCTGGGGCATTTTTCCAGGCTTTAAAAAGTATTTGTAAACAGACAAAGACTAAATTTCTAGTTGCAGTTTTATTTCCAAAAGAACCCAAGGTCTTTAGCTCATTTTTTTCCATTAAAACCAAAGCTTTCCTCCCATTTAGGGACAAATCTCAATCCCAGCAGTCCATTTTATCATATGCATCTTGAAATATTTTGTTCAATTTTTATTTGTACAAATTGTTGTTTCTATTTTTCTTATCCTTTAGTTGTGTCTGAGCTAAACTGTGCTACTGCAACAGTTTATATGACAGACAATAGACTTTAACTAAATATGTATATCTCTGCCATTGTTCTCTACTACTAAGTTAAAAAAAAAAAAACAACAAACCAACAAGCAAATAATAAAAGTAAAGGTAGTGGTAGTTTCATCATTGGTTAGCCTGAAAGCCCTATTACACTTTTACTATACTCATAATATAATGAATTTGCTACAGATGTCCATGTATGAAAGGCATGGTATCTGGACACTATAATATACCTACAAATTGATGCATACATGCCTCATTTAAAAAACCCCAGGAATCTAACTATTTTTTTAATTGATTTCAAATTTCTTTCAGAATTTGCTGTTCTAAATAAAACACTACTTTTTTCCTGTGGATATGAATATATGTGCAATTACTTTCAATTTCACTGAGTAAAACATAATCTGTTGCTTAGAGCAAATACAAACGTGCAGTTTTCCAGCAAATAACAAAACTGGACAGTGAGGTAAAAGCCATTAAAAGCTTTCAATCCATAACTAGCAATTAAGAACTATGTTTCTCATTTAAATACATGTTCTCCAGATAGTATGTTGAACATCATAGTCTCTCATTCATTTTTATAACAACTTCTAGACAGAATAACCATGCCACACACACATTTCTTCTGTACTGTACCCCGTGAAACAATCTGCATTGAAGTCATAATATTTAGCAACATATCAGATTGTACAAACATAAAAAAACCCCCAACACTAACCCTTTTCAAACAACAGTGCAGTCAGACTGCTCTATCAGATTCTGTAAAACCATGTGGGGTAGTATCATCTGACAGATACAAAATCTAAGAACATGATTCTCTATTTCTGTACTGAATTAAATCACAAGTAAACATGTTTCACAACCACATTTTAAATGGCTCTCTCTTGTACCTCTATCAACAGATATATACACTTCCTTTAACCTTTTTCTGTTTGTTTCTAACTTTTCTCTACACTGGCATATTTTTCGCTTGAGCTGGCACCAGTCAATCTGTACTTTTGTTCTTCAGCTGCTCAAGCGGCAGCTACCAGGGCAGCCACAACAGACGCAGCTCTGGCAGCTCCTAATGTGTGCCCCTGCCTTTTATTCAGATGCTATTTACACAGTGTTTACATGTAGACCACGTAGATTTTATAAAGCTAGAGCTCAGATTTTAAATGGAAAGCTCATTAGGCACAGGAGTCTCTCAAATTAAATCATAGTAAGTAGCTACTTAAAATGCTTTGAAAGATAAAATCCAGAGTAATATATTTTTA
The DNA here is from genome assembly GCA_013400975.1 of Atrichornis clamosus. Taxonomy (NCBI): domain Eukaryota; kingdom Metazoa; phylum Chordata; class Aves; order Passeriformes; family Menuridae; genus Atrichornis; species Atrichornis clamosus. The sequence continues at coordinate 158,157 of WBMZ01001500.1, forward strand.
TAAACAAATACTGCTCATCTAAAGAAAAAGAGAAAACTGGAATAGCAAATGCAATCAGTGACATGGACTGGACATAGGAGTTTTACTGCTACACCATTTGTCTACTGTAGAGAAAAAAACATGTATAGGTAATTGTGAGCATACAAAACAAATAAAAACATGAATGCAATTTCCTTAGCTAAATCTTCAAGAAAAATGTATTGAAAGGGTACAATACATTTCTACTGTTAATTTTTTATTTTTGTCCCAAGAATTCCAGACAAACCAAGTTGGTCTGCCTTAAAAGCCAAGCAGTTCCCTTTCTGCCCCAAATTTTAATTTCTTTTTCTTTTTTTCTTTGTAACATGGGACATAGGAATGTAAGCCTTCAAATCTACATTTTGCCTCAGACATGGAAATTACTCCAGGTTGGGTGACTTTTACCTATAATAACATGGAATTCTGTCTGGGAATTAACATGTGAAACTTATTGTCAATATTTCCATATAAAACTTGTTTGTTTCTATGAAATTTTCTGGTTAAGGTGAATGAACTTGAATTGTACTTGCTCACAGTTTGAGTTTGCTGGACTATTCTTTTAACAATTTCCTATTTCCTATTCAGTCTACTCATCTTCAAGGGTCTGTATCAATAATATAAGCTTTAGGAAAATAAGAACTCCTTATTCCATATTTACAGGGCTGTCTCCCCACTCTGACTTTCTGGTCCAGTACTGCAGAGTATTCATTTAAAACAGACATAAGAGCACATCCTGCAAATGTGACCCTGCAACAACCCCCTGAATCCACAAAATGTTTTGCATCAATGTCATTTGATTCAGAGCAGAATGCTATTAACAGAGTTACAATTTCACTATGGTCTTAGAGCATAGTTACCAATGTAAGCAAAAGAGAAGATATTACAGGCTGACTCTGAAAAATTTGACTTAGGCTGCACTTCAGTTCTCTTTACTGAGATTTGAAATGTTCTTGCAACATATATCCCTGAAACAGCATATGAGAAGGTTGAATAAAGAAGCAAAAACCTTGATCCTTAAAGACAAATGCAAAAAGCCTTTAAATTTCTAAATTTTCTTTTCTTAAATATTTTAGTTCCACTGTGCTTTAAGCTGTTTTGCATTAGTAATGGACGATATTTTTGTGACATTAAGGAATCATAACTGACAGTATGGCAAAAATATTGCCTTAATATTAGGATTATTGATTGCAGATTAAAATTATTATCATACCAGAGCATGTCAGCACTCCAATCTTCTTTACCAAATTGCTCTTCTGTGTATCCTTGTAAGTAAAATAATATCAAATATGCTGGGATGTGCATAAGGAATCTTTTAACATAACTTACTTGAAACGCCTGACTAGTTGAACATTCAAGGGAATGAGGTAAAGTCTATTTACTGTAACATATATCTCCAGGAGAGGAATGAAAATATATTAAGATAAGGTTCTTTTTTTGGTGAGACAACAGCTTTAAAAATCCAAGTTTTTTACATGTGTAATTCAGAGCAATGTCTATGAACAGTAGCGTAGGAAAACTTTTTTTATGCTGCTCTGGAGATGGTGGTTCAAAACTCAGTACATAATTAAATATATGGGATGGATGTAGCCGAGTGGTTAATGCATGTAAAATTTCCTTTGACAATTCAAGTTTAAATTCACTTTAGTTCTTATAAATCTTGCAGGAGTATAATTGACTTAACGTTTTCTCCAGTACAGCTAATACATTGCTTTCATTTCTGATAGCCAACACTGAAACATCTGGGGAAGACTGGGGTTTTGGTTTGGTTTTTTTCCCTAATCTTTCAGCTCTAGCCATATGTGTAAATAATTGATTACCTAAAAGAATGATCTGTTAATTTCAGGGCAATAATTGCTAGTAAAATTAATCTGATAAATTCTAACACTATACCATTAGGATCATAGGTAAATAAATTACTATGTTAAGAATTATATATTTTAGGTCTGTTATACATTAATTTTCTACATGGCATTTAATTGACAGAAAATGGAAAAAAAAAGATATTGTCTCCAAGTATAACTTCACATTCTCTACTTTGCTGACCTGAATCCATAGTTTGTTCCATTGAAACAGAGTGACTGCAGATGTCCAAACATCTTTCAGCTGCTCATATCAACTACAAATATAGTCTTGAATTCAAAATTAATTTTCTTTTTTTTTAATTTCAAAATTTGTCTAGCACTTGGACTACTTATTAATAAAGTACTTCATATAAGTGCATGTTCAAATTATTAGTGTTATAGTATGTATATTTATGTAAATATAAGAAAAAAACCACCAACTCCCAGGCACTTATTTTAGAAAGTTAAAAATATACACACTTACTATAAATAAATAAATAAATAACATCAGCAGAAAAAAACATAAACACCAAAAATTTTCAAGAGACTCCATGAAAAGTTGTGCTGCTTTTGGCCAAGGTAGAGTTAATTTTCTTCACCGTAGCTATCATGGGGCACTCGGTTTGGATTTCTGCTGGAAACATATCTTCATTATCAACACTGTTTCTCACAGAAATCCTAAACAGCCCCATGCCAGCTACTGTGAAGAGAATTATCTCTACCCCTGCTAAAAGCAGCAGAGTAGCACAGAGATGTGCTTTGCTTTGCTTTACCTAGTAAACTGTCTTTATCTCAACCCATGAGTTTTCTCACGTTTCCCTGTCTGATCCTCTCCCCATCCCACTGGGGGCATTGAGTGAGTGGCTGTGAGGCCCAGTTCCCAGCTGGGGTTAAACCACAACAAAAGCAGAGAAAGGACAAATTTTATGCCAATATCCCGTAAGCAAAGTCACATATACAACCTTGGCATACCAGTCGGGGTTGTAAATTTAAATAATACTGAAAAATTTTTCTTTCTATTAAATTTAATTTGAGTTTTCAGAAGAATTAAAGATAATTAATGGTCCTGATATTTATCAAAAACGCCAACCATTTAAGCAACAAAGCAAACAAAACAATGTAAACAATCATATTCCACAGGAAAATTTTATCATAGATACAGCAATAATTCCTTCCTATGTTTTATATTTAATTATTTTTAAGGTGTTATCTTCTGTCTTCTCAAATAAAGGAAAACATAAAAATTACTTGTTCCAACTTGTTTTTCTCAAGTTCATTTTCCACTTTTTAGTGTAGAATGAACTGAATTGCTCGCAAACTCTCTTTAGAGAAAAGTCAGTCATTCCTGTGTTACCAGCAGGACATGCATGTTTCTCAGGCCTGCTGAGTTTTACTTTACTTTGTCTCTTAAATTATTTACAGATTAGTCTATCCTGTAGTTTTTCTTTTCTCCTTTGATTATAAATCTTTTAGCATTCAATCACCTCTTTCTCAAAAGGCAAGCATATTTTTTGCTTGTAATGTTGCATTCTAATAGTAGAAAATTTATTCAAGTTAATTGGTGGGACTTTGACTGTTCCCCTGTCTCACCAATGCTGCCTCCTGTTAGACTGTGTAACAGGATACAACCAGAGGAATACTGCAAACTAGCCCACCTTTAATAATTTAACTGATCTGCTGTTCTTCTCTATTGGATAAACTCACCTTTGTCTCAGACATTTAAAATTTTTTTAAATGTCTAATAAATGATTTTACAAATACATTTTCTTATGAGTAGCATATGCAAATAAAATCTATTTTGAATCTAATTCTCCACTTTGTCTATTCATAACAACTGCACTGAGAATAAACAAAATAAAACTAAATAAGCCAATAATTTTTTATTTAAGCCAATAATTTTTTATTTATTGCTATAAAGCAGGTTCTGTTTTCACCATAAGGGCTAATGCCTCAAGCAGTTGCCAATTCTTCCCTGGCAATGCCTTGTCTCTTATTAGCAAAAGTCCAGGTAAGTAATGAACACTGCCTTCTCCAGGGACTTCTTCTCTTAAGGTTTTCACCTCTTTCATGTCTCCTTTCTTGTAAACAAAATAAAATAAAATAAAATAAAATATGAGATGGAGAGAAAAATTCTTTTTTTCAACATTTCAGGAAATGTTCTCTGAACTGTAGCATGAGAAAATATTCAGAATGCTCCTGCTAATATACTAAGTAAATTCAACTTTTCTTATTGGGAATTTGGAACTACCAACACTCAGAACTTTTTCTTTCTTCTATATCTGTCACTGCTAACTTAGCCTTCTGGAATTTTTTCTTTTTTGTTCTTTTTTTTTTTTTAATAGATATTTTTAAAAAAATATCTCTCTAAACAAGAAGTGGGATTATTTTTTGCTTAATTGGGTTTTTTTGTTTGAACTTCTGTAACATATTTTCATTATATAAGAAAGCAGATTTGCCTCCCTGTGGCTCAGTAATATCTTTGAGCATTAAGAATACTGATAAGAAAATGCTTCATACATAGGAGGCAGAGGGGAAAACAGGTGTGAGAACTCCAGGCATGTCTCATGAAAGCTCTTCCAGTGCTGGTAGAAAATATTCACTTAGGGGAAAAAAGCAACTTAAAACCAAAACAGAACAAATACAAGAAACCAAGCCCAGGGATAGCTATGTCTCATGTCTGTACCTTTAAAAACTAAATGACACTGTGAGGAAACAAGCTTTCCTCTCTGCAATGAGTGCTGGGAATGTGCATGAAAACATGTCAGGCTTGAGTAATACTGTGAATATTATTGCATTGTAAGGGACAGGTACATGCCACTATCTGTGCTTCATTAAGATCTCTTCATGCCAGATTCCCAATCTAACTGTACTGTGCAAATGCTGAACATTTCTGGATATCGGTATGTACTAATTAAGCAAAGGAAAGGGGAAAGTTGTACACATCCTCGTAGTGCATCACGCTACCTTCATTTCTGAAATTCTCCCTGATTTTCATTGATTTTCCTAGCATAGTAGCCTGAAATAGCAGGAAGAAAAGCAGGGAGTGAAGAAGCAACCATCCTGAAGAAGTTTCTTCCCTTTAGATTACTACCAGCAGTAAGGCAATAGAAATTCAGATATACTCACAATGAATATAAATGTGCTTGTGAAACTTAAATGGTGCATTTCTAAACTGAAATGAAATGCACAGTTGTGTAGCCTGAGTTCAAATGCTCCGGTGATGAGTGTAGACACCCTTTGAGAACTTGGCAATGAGACCCTAGTGGAGATAGCAGCATGACACTGTGCTAGTTGGGCAGATCAAATTTATTTGTTACCTCTTCCTTAACTCTGGAGAAGAATCGAGGCATGAATTCAGATGAGTGTTAGATTTACCTTGGAAAATCTATTTCAGTGCCACATTTAATTTTACTTTTCCATCGTATCAGTTTTCAAGGGACAGAACTAAAGTCCATTCCAAATCACTCTTAAAGTGCTGTTGCCTTGTCATTTGCTTACTCTTGCTTTAACTTTGCAGCATGAGCTATTTTGAAAACTGTAATCTGAGGGAATATACAAACTAAAAGTGAAACCCCAATCTCCCAGATACTTGAAATAGACGATGGGAGTATGGGGAGTTCAAAGACTACCCATGGGACCCTAATCCTCTAGACATGCTGACAGACTGCACCAGAGCTTTATATGCTGCTTTAATAACCAAGATTTTTTTTTGTTTGTTTTCATTGATTGCAATAAAAAAAAAAAAACAAACCAAAGGAGCAAAGTGGTGAAGTAATCAAAGGTACAAATACTGAGACATCTAGAAAACTATAACCCAGAACTTCAAATATTAAAATGGAAATATCACCACTACACATGACACCTGCACTTAGTGCAGGTTATTCTTTTACATTTTTACCACCATGGAGAATCCCACTAATTCTTCATTCCCCCCATCGTATTAAAAATCATCTTGTAATGTGTATTTACAAAGGTTTTATACTGTGAATTTGGTATCTCTGCCATAAGATGACAAATCTGGAGAATAATGGACCAAACTTTATTAACAGCAATTGTCTGCAAAGTTTTGGAAGTATATGTGCTAGAATGTTATGCATCATGCCCTCTTTAAAACAAGCTGCTGAACTAGAATCTGTACTGCACGGTGACTTTTGAAGTTTATTCCTACTGTGTCTTCCAAAGGAGAACATTTGGAAATGCACAACACAGCAATAAGATTGCAGTAAAGTGGAGCAGGATGGAGAGGCAAAAATAACAATGTATATTACAGAAAAACATTCTCATGCTATAAATGGATCACAGCTTAAATATTAATTTATCATCTGTCCAGTCACACAAAAAAAGTTGATTCATCTAAATGCTGACTGTATACATCATAAGACTGAATACCAGATTATTCTTTTGCCACGTTCACTTGTGTTTTATTTTAAATCCTATTAGCTTTTATTCACATGACTTCTATTCTTCCTTTTCTACTCGTTGTAGGACATGGTTTAGTAACATTGGTTAGTAAGGTCGGGGGTCTAAGATAGTATTTGTACAAATAAATTTGAAATACATTTCTTTTTAATATATTTTGTGGGGATGACAATCTATTTAAATGGTGAGTTAAAATATTTGCCTTTGTAAAAGAATATATGTACTGAAAATCTAGTAAATTAATGTTATACATGCTCAGATGATTTGTCTCATGCATATGCCAGATATATAACCATCCACAGGGGTGGCAGCTATGACAGAATCCACATGCAGTCTGCAGGATGAATGCCTGCACACTTCAGCAGTGTGATGTAATGAGGACATGGACAATTTCTAGGGAGAATAGCACTTGGACATAATGAAGAGGACTTAGAGTGAATATATAGGCAAGTGAGATAACGCTGACCAAAGGGAATTAATTTCCTGGTTATCTACATATGCTTAAATTAATGGGTTCAGATGCACATCTGGTTTTGTTTTTTTAAAAACCAACGAAGCTTTTTGATTTCCAGTGTTTGAGAATGTGATTCATAAATGCCTGATTAAACAGGCCCTTGCTAGCACAGTTGACTCCTGAAGACACTGATACTGCTCCATTGTTAAAAGCAGAGCAGGAAGGATAGGTAAAGACTTTCATGAAGTACAGTTCCTCTGCTCTTTGCTCCCAAATCCTGAATTGAACTTCTGAGAACTCTCATCTCCAAGAAATGTTGAAGTTCTATACAAAAATGGTTACTTCTCCATATTACTATCTCAGAGGGCAGTTCTAGTCCTTTATTGCATCTATGTTATTTCCAGCTCCAAGTTTTCAGGGACTCTTCCCAGGTCTACAGGTTCTGCTTTCAAAGATGCAGACCCTTGTTAGGGAGACCATCACATGGGTTATCGTCACGTAGATCTAACGTTTCATTATTCTAATCCTCCACTATCCTGGGCCCTGCATATGGCACAAAGATAAATGTCGTTGAAGGGACAACATATCGCATTACATAACGTGTGTATTTCTACCTCCTTTCTCACACAGGACAGGGCTGGAATGACAGCTCAAATTAAGCTCCTTCTAAAGCGTCCTTTTCCTCATACTTCAGATTCTTCACAGATGGTTAACTTTGGTCTATTCAATTAAAGTGCCCCATTTGCTGGAATCTTTTTCCATATTTTTGCATGGCATATTGAAATCAAAAAGGGAAATAGAGATCAGGTTATATTACTTCCAAAATAGGTTAATAAAATTAAAAAGCAAGTCAATAAAATACAACATTACTTTTCAAGACACCTGTGCAACATCTAACAAACAGGATTATTTATTTTCTTTTGGGATTTCATCTAAAAATATTTACTGTAGTGAGCTAAAGAGATGTACAGTTCCAACATTTTGACAGTACCAAACTACCACAGACTTGAGAACTGGAGTTGTTTAAAATTACAAGATGAGTAATAGATAGATATAGATACCCCATGTAAAGGGTTTTTACTATTTTTCCTGCTGATTTTAACAAAAAGAGGAACGTATGAGAAGCTGCTTGCCTACTGTGTGTAAAATGAATAAAATAAATGAATCAAGTTTTATTTTTTCTGGCATTCAGAGGATCTCTGTGAAAATTGATAGATCAAATCACATTTGATAAGCTTCTCTCAAGAGTATAATCTCCTTCCTGCTTACCAAATAACATATGTTCATTTTGCTTGACACTGCATGCAGAAGATAACATACTGTAATATGAAATTTGGAACAGTATACCTCATGTGGTTAACAAAAACATTTAGAAAACAAAAACCACGAGGAAATAATTTTTGGTGGGAGGGCTGACACTCATGATATCATTCCCTTCCATTTTTACTGGCATGAATTTCAGCTCTGTTGATTTAAATGTACTATTTTTAACTTTATACAGACAAAATATAAAATCAGGAAATTATTAATTATAGCTGCAACAAAGAGATATCAGGAATAATTTTTGTCATAATGAGGCCTCTGTTCCATTAGTGTAAACTTCTTGCACTTTTATCTTCTTTTCACATAAAAATCTGGATCAAGAATAAACTGTAAATCGAAATTCAAAATGTAATGATCATACGTAATACGAATAATAAGCAAAATGTTTAGTGCTGAAAAGTTGGTAACCCTAAGTGTTCTTCTCCATGACCCACTACCTTAGAACATTATTTTTTAGAAATGCCACCATGCAGTTTTTTCTCCAGAGTTTTAGCTTCACTCTTCATGTTCCTTAACAATGTAACTTTAAAGGTCCATGGTAACGGTAGTGGCAAATCTCCATCATATGGAAAGTTACCAAGCAAACACACATCTTAGGCTAAAGCAAATACTTTTTGTCCAGTCAACTGCTCTTTCAGTAGTAAAGTAAAACCCTTTTAAACGCTAAAAGGTTATGAATAATCAAAATTATTTAAAGTGTCCTGGGTTTGACTGTATGACACTAGGTATCCCCTACCTGGCACTTATGGATGTTTCTAAGTTCATGGAATAAAAGGCTTAAATTATACTACAAGCTCTAAATATTAAATAGTATATAAACTAAACAGGGGTAAGTATGTCATCAATCTAAAAGCAAAACCTTGCTGTCATAATATTTTAACTTATGTACACACAGATATAAATCATGACATATTTCACAACATTATCAGTTGAGTGGTTGATTTACTAGTAATTATGGCAGCAAAATTCTGTATTTGGAAAATCTGAAGACTTTCATGACAATTTGATGACCCAAGTGAAACAAACCTTCTGTCTTCAAACATGTCTATATTCTGTGTTACAGAAAAATTTGGCCTCCCTTTGCCAACACTTCTGAATGCACTGGAATCTGAACAGCAGTGCTAGTGCTAAGAAGCCATAGTGAGCAATGAGGTGCATTAGCTTGGAGTTGGCTTCACACTCACACAGATACTGAGAGACTGCCTCAGAGCTGCACTGCACTCTGTCCACTCAGAGCAAGCTCAGGCTTTCCCACCGCCTCCCACCCAGCCAACCTCCTGCCAGCTGTACTGCACATATCATCTGGAATTAACATTTAATGATTTCTTTCTTTAACCAGGTAGAAGAGTTCCTACAGATCCTGATTTTAAAGGTTTTTCCCACCAAGAAACCTCGATATTCTACGGTCTGTATTATTTCAGCATCTATCCTGCAAAAAGAAACCACTGCAATGAAGATGAGTCTGAAATCTTTCATTATCTCTAATGAAAAACCTTTTGGTGATAACATGATTATGAGTTTTGGAGAAAGCAGCATAAAAATAAAACTTCCTTTTGCAGAACTTTTGTTCCAAAACACGAGAAACATTGCCTTTTAGCTACAGTTTAAGCTCTGTTTAATTGCAGTATCAAGAAACAGATCTTTGTGTAATGAAGCACATTTCCCACAACTAACTTTAAACATAAAGACATAAAGATAAATTGCCTCATGAACACTCTGCTGTAGAGCTTTTGCCTAAAAATGGTATTTTCTGCAGTTTGTGCTCTGCAACTCTTCTAGATTGTGCTGCTCACCAAACTTTTCACCACTGAAAACATCCTCTATTACTGCATGAGTAGATTCTAGAAAGAAGAAGCTATATAGAATCAATAAGATATTTTTACAGTCATTTATTCCCTCCCCCACTAAGTGCAAAAAATCATGTTAGAAAGGGGAGGGGTGTGGTTGGTTTTATAAAAGAAAAAAAATATGAAAGAAGGTAGAGTTGAAGTTTTCTTCAGCTTAATGTCATGGATTATTAATATTCATGAAACTAGCAAGAAAGGGTTTATCCTTCCTTCCCAATAGAGTAATTTTCACTTTGTCTGTGGACAGCTCTACATGAACTGTGCTTAGCAACACTTAGATAAAAAGTACCCTAATGCTTTGTAAAAAGAAAACCTTTGTTTACCTTTAATTTTGAAGAACTGTGTTTTTTAATCAATACATACATATTCTCTAATCTCAAAATTGTTCAAAAAACATTATTGCTAATTTTTCAAGAGAGGAACTATCCAGCTGGATTTTTATCAGAAATTATTTGGTTTAATTTTTATGATTAGAAATTAGTGTAGAACATTTCATGTGGAATTTATTTGACTTTTCTAAGTCATCTAGTTCTAGCTTAATTTCATAATTAGAGTATTTTTTCTAATATAAACAGCAAATGCTTCATGCTTCAAATTACAACATTTTTGTAATAGTTTTACATGGTTGAAAGCTATTGTCTTATCTCTTAAGTGATCTCTCTCTTCTCTAGAATAAACCCATTTATTTTTACTTTTTGCCCTATGTCTTGGGGATTCCTCCTTATATTGTCTCAAACTGGGACACCCTTGTATCATATTTCTTAGTGTTCTCAGCTTGCTGTTCTTCTCCAAATTCTCTCTTACCTAACAACTTTCTTTAAAAAGTGATACATATATGATGACACGTAACTTGATCTACTAATACAAGTTGAGTGGAAGAATTACATCATACATCTTACAGCTAATATTCTTGCATATACCTTTATGAAAATTTTGTTGTTTGGTTCGGTTTTTTATTTTTTTTCCAAGATCATTTTGATTTCTACTCCTATCTTCTAAATATTCCAAGTGTCTCTCAGAATGGTATTATCTGATATTTAATAATAGTACACCCTTCTTTCATTCCACTTTTTAATGCAGTTGCTTATCAAGTCCAGATTTGGGACAAAGTTCTCTAGGCTATTACTCTAAGATTTCAGCAACTGTTCTAAAAATAGTTTTTCAACCAGGTGTAACCTGCTTCATACCAGCTTCAATGGTCAAAATTCCCTAGATATCTTAGAAGAATATTGCACAATATTCAAAATCCTTGTGTATTGGGTCTGGTTGAAATGGAGCTCACTTCCCCCCAGCAGCCCTCACGGTGCTGTGCTGTGCACTGGTGGCTGGAAAGGTGTTGATAACACCCCAGTGTTTTGGCTACAGCTGGGCAGGGCTGGCACAGCACCAGCGCTGACTCCCTCATCAAAGGGCTGGGAGCGGGCAAGATCCTGGGAGGGGACACAGCTAGGGCAGCTGACCCAAATCAACCAAAGGGATATTACATACCCTTTGACATCAGCATACGGGGGTATTTCTTATTTACAATGCTTGTCTTCTGGGGTAACCACTACGCATGACAAAGCCCTGCTTTCTGGGAAGTGGGCGCACATGGCTCACTGATGGGAAGTAGAGAATAAACTTTTTTTTTTCTCTTTGCTTATGCGCATGCAAACTTTGACCTTTGCTTGGGTAACCTGCCTTATCTTAACCTATGAGTTGTTTCCCATCTTATTTTCTCTTCCCTGTCCAACTAGAAAGGGAATGGTAGAGTGGCTTGGTGGGCATCTTGTGTCCAGCCAATGTTAACTCACCATACCATGAAGAAGTAAAAGTAGATCACACCTACATTCTCATACAGAGTTTTACATTTCTCTAGTTATTTGGCGATGGTTTTAACAATGATAAGGGCAGTGGACTCTGAATAATTTATTTTTCTGACTAAAAATCAAACTGGATAGTAGGAAGAACTGAAAGAGACAAAAGAGATAATTTAATCCTTCTGGAAGTCTAAATGCTCCTGATACTTTATGGGCTGCTGACTGCACAGATGTGATTAATCTTGGATGATGAAGATCTCGTTCTAGTTTCTACCTTCCAATTTACAATTAAAGAAGGCAGGTAGAAAAGAGTAATTGCATAGACAAACAATTATCCTCATGAGTTTGAGCTGCCCTCTACCTTCTTCAACAATTCTTTGAATGGAAGTAGAAAAATTTTCATTGCTTTATTGTTTGTCAAAAGGCATCTAGTTCAGGAAATGGAGGTCTGAAAATGATAAAAATATCTGGCTTTATTCAGGCCAAAAGATCACATATCATAACTCAGAGGCCACTTGGGATGAGATCCGCCAAAACACCTTCTTCTTCAAATTATGATAATTATGATTAATAATAATAATGGTAGCTTATATAAAAAGTGTCAGAAATCCAACACATTAATTTAGAGGTGGGTTGTAAAATCCTTCACAGATCCAGCATAATTTAAATACAGTTCAATTGCACCAATACAGTAATTTGCTCTCCAAAACTTAGTGAACAGGTTTTCACTTCTATCTTAATGCTTCCTTACCCTGTTTTGATAGTGTTTCCAAAAAAAGACCACTGTCCCTGCTGTTTGGGGAAATGTATCTATAATGTCTTGATCCAAGTATTTCATATTCAACAGATGGTAATCTTGGCTGTACGTTCATCCTGGTTTCTCTGAGCCTGAGTGCTTAATACCTCTTCCTCTGCCAATCATTTCCTAACTAGCAAACGAAACCTGATCAGACATGTACACTTCCTGGTGTGCTCTCTCACCTTTAGTGAACACTGACACCTTCAGACACAATTCTGAGATGTGTACTTTTGATCTGCCAGGTGAAGGAGGAAGTCTGTTACTCTGTTCTTTAATCCTGAGTACGGGTAGGGAAGAATAAAGGTCTAAGTTTCTGCAGAATTAATATTTATTTCTTCATCAGAACATGTTCAACAAACCTGTACTTCTACAGGTTGAAAAGCTGACACCTCAGCCAGCTGATCTTTTAAACCCAAAGACCAAATCATAATGTAGAGGTGAGTTTTTCCTTCATTTTCTAAATCTGAGGAACACAGAGAAATGAACATAACGTAACAGTATTTCAAAATTTGGTGGGGTTTCTTATCTTTTTTTAAAACTTTTCTTTTACTTCTTATTCAACCGACTACTATATGCATTGGGAAAGAAAAGATATAATTATACATTTTTAAACAACACAAACAGTACTGTTTTAAACTGGATTATTCAGAGAGATTTCTTGAAGTTCAACTCCTATGTGACAGAGTTTGTAATTTTTTGTTTGCATTGATGTTTGCTTTTTCTTTTAGATCCTTGAGCAAAGCTATTTTTAAATGAGTGGAATGACACCAACAGTCATAGTTTCACTTATTTTTTCTACATAGGAAGCGATAAGGCAAAGCATTATCCACTCATATTGATCACCATATCAAGGTGGTCTTTCTTGTTATTATTGTTGTTCTCTGGGATTTTGTTTGTTAATTTTTGTTGAGTTTTGGGTTGCTTTCTTTATTTATATGAGGCTTTTTTGGTTTTGTTTTTTGTTTTGGGGGTTTTTTTTGGTTTTTTTAATTCATGCAAGTAGAATCAATCCAGAAAACTGAACGATAGCAATGACAAAAATGTTAGCCTGAATGTAAGAAACAAACCTGTTTGGCTAACATTTATATAATCATATATATGATTAAAAGCAAATCATGTACATCCTTGGTTTATCAATAATGTAAGGACATCTCAAAAAATCCACAAGGAAACATCTGTTTACAGAGAGAAATGACTTAACTAATAAATATATGTGAGAGATATAACTTGAGGACATACTCAATCCAAGCACAGTTTCCTGACATCATACACCATTTTGTCAGATTGTTTGAATAATGGTGTGAAATATAAAAAATAATTTCATGATGAATTATATATTTTGACAACTATAATTATAGAATTATTAGCCCTATTAATGATATATAATAGTTTAATAAAAATAATATTATGACATCTCCCTGGATCTTTGTCTTTCTCACCGACTAAACAGGTTGCATGTACTTTTCCTTTGTAAAAACAGGAATCCAGTGAACTAACAAATTCTGATCACATTACTGGATTATGGAATGGGGCTATGAAAACATTGCACTCTTGGTTTACAGAGTAGGAATTCGTTTTTAATTTTAATTTGGTGCAGTATATCCTTCTACTAAGATTAACTCCTATAGTACTTAAATATACTTTTTAATATAATGAACTTTACTGTCATCGTTAATTAGCATGATTCCATGCAAAACTACTATTAACCTTCAGTATACAGAATTCCAGTAATGAATTAGCTATCTGAGAAATGTGCAAAAGAAGTGTGCTCCACATTGTGTTTATAGTCTGATTACAGATCTAAACATGGCAAATTTAGTAGTTGTGAAACTACTGGGTTTTTTGATAGGCATATTGCAGATCTTAAAAATCAAAAATATGAAGCACTATCATTCTAGACTCCACAGAAGCCACTGTTCCTATCTATTAATCTAGGTAAAACAAAATGTCTATATTAATCACTTAATTCCTTTTGGTTTTCCCCCTGATAGTTTGAAATGTTGATTACTTCAGGAAAAAAATTTCTACTGACAAGTTTTAATTTCAATTTTGTATCCACAATGGGAGTAAATTCACAAGGATAATTTAATATTTAAGAATATATTTTCTTATTGTTTTGCATATCATATAATTCAGACTAGCTCTAAAGTATCTTCATCATCATCCCTAAGGCATTTTACATCATTATTCAGGTATGAAAAAATAAAGCATTTCACACTGTGCAGCTTGCCAGCTTCAATTAGAATTCATGGCATTTGAGTTTCAGTTCCTGTTTAGTGAATATTTCAGAACACAATTTGTGGATTCATTATTTTTAGACTTTTCAGCTAGAGTCCTGAAGCCTTTTCATTTACATTCTTGCCTAAATGGTGGCTTTTAAACTCAATACCATTGTTATCTACTGTGATTTTCATTATTAGCAAGATATTTTGGCATTACCCATTTGGTAAACTGTACTAATGGATTAACAAAAATAATCAGAAAAAGATTTCTGTCAAAATCTAAAGGTTTGACTTAAAACTTTCTTACTTTTTCAGTAACCTGGAGGAGGTGAATGGAGTGCACTGCCATCAAGTTTGCAGGTGAAATCAAATCATGGGACCAATTCCTATGCTTGAGGGGGGATGGCGGTTCAGAGGGATCCATGCAGGAACCATATGAAATTCAAGACAAAGAAATGCCAAGTATGACAGCTGGGAAGGAAGAGTTCCCGAGTTGATACAGGCTGGGACCTGCTTGGCTGTGGTGGAGCAGCGTTGGAGCAGCTCTGCTGAGAAGGATGTGCTTGTAGATGGCAAGGAGGGCATGAGTCAGTGATGTGTCCTATCTGCAAACAGCAGCACAGCCAGAGGGCCCACAGGGGTGATTACCTTCCCTCCTCAGCACTTGTGAGACTGGAGTCAAGGGTCCAGTTTTGGACCACTTGCTCAATACAAGAGACACTGGCAAACTGGAGTGACTTCAAGATTGGGACACTTCCCCTGTGAGGAGAGGCTAGGGGAGCGGGATAAAGGACGACTTTAGAGGGGCCTAACAGCAGACCCCAAGTACTTATGAGGATGTCATGAAAACAGCAGAGTCAGACAGCTCAGAAGCATGGAGAGAGGGTAAGAGATGATGGACAGAAATTGTAACAAGACAAAATCCACCTGGATATAAGTAGAAGCCTTTTGACGCCAAGGACAGTCAAGCAGTGGGCCAGGCTGTACAGAGAGGTTATGAAGCCTCTGTCCTCCAGGGTTTTCAAGACCAGACTTGGTCTTAAGCATAAAGCCCTAAACAACTTATCTGACCTCATAGCTGACTCTGCTTTGAGCAGGAGGCTGGACTAGAGACCTCCTGAGGTTTCTTTCATTCTTAATTATTGTATAATCTCATGATAAAGAATAAAGTACGCTGATGCACATGTGTGACCTTCAGCTGCTGGAAAACCATCTCATTTGATTGAGGAGATAGAAACAATTGTCTGAAGTGATTCTTTGTATAGATCCATTAGGTAGTTTGCAGTATCATTGCATTTGGGAATATTAATGCATACACAAAAAATGTCATTAGTGTACATTTAAAGCCTCTGTATAATGAAAAAGAAGATAATTTCCCTTTCCATTACTTTTTGCTCATTTCTCTCTATCCTTAGAATTACTGAGGTAATTTGGGTTGCTCTAACAAAGGGAAGATTAGACTCTTTCTAGAAACCAGTGTCAATGAAACTTGCTGAGATAATGTACTGTTTTATTATATTTGCTTGCCTACAAAATATTAGCCTAAATTATTACTTGTACTAAAACTTTCTACACTATAAGGAATTGGCACAGTGAATAATAACAGAAACCAGAAATATGATTTGTGTTAATTATATTTTTTAAAAAATTGACCCTCCCCATTTTTCTTTTTATTATAGCAGCAAACATTAAATCCAGAGATCCTACTATGACTTTTGGCCCTATCATAGACTGAGCTTTGATCTGGCAAGCCTTGATATCCCAGTAGCTGGATTTCTTAATATGTAAAATATATCTTTTCAATTCAACATGTAGAGCATTTATTGGAGCAAGAAGTAGTTTATACAAGTGCTATTCTAAGAATAATTTTTAAAACATTATTCCATTCCAACAAAATATTTGGAATGCAGAATATATAGATTAGGTTAAATTATGAATTTACCTTACATAATATTTTTACCATGAAGAATAAAAATATCAGTGATTACATATTTATGTTTTCGTTGTCTTTTACTCA
The DNA here is from genome assembly GCA_013400975.1 of Atrichornis clamosus. Taxonomy (NCBI): domain Eukaryota; kingdom Metazoa; phylum Chordata; class Aves; order Passeriformes; family Menuridae; genus Atrichornis; species Atrichornis clamosus. The sequence goes on from WBMZ01001500.1 coordinate 174,896, forward strand.
CAAAAGAAATTTTCCTATTTGTCAGAGCACAACACCTTTTCCATTGATCTGTTTCCTTTTCTTACAATGATGAGCAAAAAAGTCAGTTAAATGAACTGCAAAAATAAAACCTCTACAGAGATATTTTTCCCACAAGAAGTTAATATCTCGTATTCCAGACACAAGGTTAATTATTGTATTTTAACACTTTGAGAGAACTTGCAACAGAGAGCTACTAAAAAGATCTCTTAAGTTATCAAAAGCTGGTATGTTTCATTGCAATTTTTCAACTAGGTATCATTAATAACAGCATTAATATCTGCTCACTTTGTTTTTTCTGACTAAATTTTCTTACAGACGTGTTTCATGAAAGAAGTATCACAAGGTTTAAAATAACATTTTATGCAGCTGAAAAGAAAACAAAACAAAGTTAGAATTGGTACTTTTTATGTATCCATGCTGAAAATTTTGATTTTTCACTTTAAATCTCCCATCTACTTTATTAGAATTTGTACACAGACACACTAAATAATCACACAATTACTAGAAAATTTTCTATCCTTTCTGCTCTAAAGCTTTTAATGAACAATCTAGACCTATCTAGAAAGGTATTGAATCACTTGTATAAATAAATGCACTTTCTGGACAGAGAAGCAGGATACCAAATACAGGACAGGGCCTTTCTCAGAATACAAAAGTATTTAAGTAGATCAAGCAAACAAAGAAATTCCAGTTGTCTGGAACAAAGAAATGTCCAGTTGTAGATAGCTATCTACAATTTTTTAAAACCCAGCTTTAAAGCATAAACTCTAAAAAACCTCTTGCTTGCCTCTTAACTAGCCTAAGAAGTCAGTAGGTAGTCAAGTGGTCAAGAACAACATGATTTTGAGATGTGCTTCTGTTCCTAAATAGACAGGCCTCAGCATAAACAGCTTGAATTCTCACTTAGGTTTAATCCATACATTTCACACATACATATAGCAGCAACAATGCACGATCAAGGCATTTTCAGAGCACATCTGCAGCTAAAAAAAGTTATGGTGGTGCTGTGCACATTTCCCTGTACAATTCAGTATTTTCAATGGTTATTAATAACACCGGAAAACCACATTCAGTTACATCCTCTGCTCAAAATAAAACTCTATTTTCCAGTCTTCAGCTATTCTGAACTTAATGTTTGTGCACTTACTCATATTCCTACCTGATGAATGTTCTGCATTACATAAAAAAATATTCATCGTTTTCCTCCCCCTGGCCCTCATGGGAATAAATGTATGGCTCTATGGCTTACTAGTGCAGATATTCTTGTTCTTATGAAAAATAATAAAATACATATTGAAATTGGCCTTGAAGCGCAAGCCCTTTTTTTTTTTTTTTTTGCCTTTGCAGTAAGAATTCTGGGCTACAGTGATATGTGATGTAGCTCCCATGTTCCATCACATGAATTATTCTCAGCCATATTGAAAGGTTGCAGCAGAAGAAATTGCACTACTCCATATAAGTGTACTCTCTAACCAGCCTGCTAGTTACGCTCCCAAGGTCTAAAGGACTATTTCAAAGCCACAAAGACAGAAACAGAAAGCCAACTTGTGCCATCAGTACTCTAAATGTGATAATAGGAGAATGAAGCATCTTCTCCTTTCACCATATTTTAAAAATGACTAAAAATGCACATGACAGTTGCCTCTTGAGCAATGAACTTGTAGAAGACTACAAACACTTACCGGAGATATACATCTCAAAATGTTGTCTCCCTAACCTCAGTAATTCCAGCACAATTTCTACTACTAGAATTGGATGGTAATGATCCCCCTTTGGGAAACTCCATGCTCCCTATTTAATGTATAGTGAGCTTCCTCTGCAACAAGCTACACAAAAGGTAAGGAGTTAATCTCTTGCATAAATATCTTTGTATATATCCCCATGTTGTAATTAATGGGGCACCAGGATATTTCATGAAATTTTATGACCTTCTCTTATATTTAGTGCACACAGATATGAAGAACACTCCTTCTGTTCATTTGGAATTGCAGATAAAAAGGAAATTCGTTGCAACATCAGCAAAAATTTATCCAAAACACTTAAGATCACACAACTTGCACTAGCTGAAAAGGAAGAATGGAAGAAAAAGCAGAAGACTAACTCAGACTGACACTATAGATCATTAATAATTTTTGGAATAAAAATGAGTAGTGAGTTCAGTAACTGGAACAGAAACTCCTTTTAGACTTGCCTACTGACTGGGGAGCTGGAGAGTAAGGCACAGTCATTCTCGATTAAATGCATGACAAATCTTCAGAACAATTTGAAGTGGTTTGAAGGTGGAATTTTCCCTCTAAGGCCATAAGATCAAGAATCTTCAAAAAAGATAGTTAAGAAGCTCCTCAATTTTATCTGAATTATGACCATTCTATGCCATTTGATTTGCAGCCTGAAAAGGTTTTGCTTGTAAAACAACATTAGAATATTTTTCATATGCCGCCTCTTTCAATTCTTCTTGCAATTCAAGTAAGGAAGAGAAGGAAAAGACAGAGTTAAAGGAATATGTTTTCCTTAACTTCAAGAATTTTTTTTTCCTCCTCAGTGTAGGAATAGTAAAGAACAAGTCAGAAGTCAGTAACACTCCCCAGAACTCCCTACTCTCCACTCCAAAGCCAGATGAATCCTTTCTTTTTTAAGCATGACACAGTAACGCAACTCATAAAAGTACTTCACACTTTTTTTCATAAAAATAAATCTTTCTCATTCTTTTGCTAGACAAATACATCCAGTTGGCATAATATATAATTAAATACATTTTTTGACATACAGGTTTGTTAGATGAAATAGACTTCACAACTATCAATCAGCAGTGATAGCAGAATTTATCATCTCTTAATAACCAGTAATATTGTAACATCTCAGTACATATAATTTAAAAGAAAGATAAAGTTTTGTTTCAAAATTACTGTTGGCCATTAAAATAAAATTTCTGTTAAACATATGTATTTCAATTTCTAATTGCTATAAGGAACACCTCTGCCGAATGTATCTTCTTGCTCCTGGATCTTGTTACGCTTTATTTCAGGGTTTCTATTTTTGTAATTTTTTTTTAAACCAGGATATAGCTAATTTATTTAACAAAACCAATCAATTGCAGTTACAAAAAGCACATGTTTATGACATTTATTATGATTTTATTTTCCTTTTAATAAATGCAATTTCCAGCTGTACATTTTATCAATAAGAGTGTATACTGTGGAACAAAGTTTAATGTTCCTGTGCTTTGCCAAAAGATTTTCTAAAATTCCCCACTAGATATACAAATTCCATCCAATAAATATGGGTCCACTAATCATAATACGACTTTTGATGAAATTGGTTGACTGGTTTAACTTGCATGCTGCTCAGTTATTGGAGAGAGTCATCCGCTGAACAACCTGGTAGCTCAAAGGATTTCACATTAAAATCAATTATAAAATAGAGATCCTTTTCCACAGTATCTGGACATTTGTTCATGTACTGAATAAATTTGCTCATTTTGTTTCTAGCTGCTTTGTTAATATAAGAAAATAGTATATACTAAGTAAAATTAGCCAAAGATCACAAAATAGTCTCTGTAGCTTTCAGTGAAATTTTCATCTCTGAATAAAGTTTTCAATAATATGCTGATTTTTTAAACCTGTTCATAAGCGTGCTTTATCACTTATTTACTCTGAGGTTTGTTGGGGTTTTTTTCTTCTAAAGGCACAAGAAGAAACTGCAGGTTTCATGATTGGCCACATAAGCAATAGAACAAATTATTCTTCTGCAAGAGAAAATGAAAGTAATTATATTGCAGTTCCAGTAATAACAAGAACTCGCCAAAAATATGTGTTTTTCATCAGTTACAAGTTGTTTACTATGTCACATTATTTACTATGTCTATGCCTGTATACTCTCCAGAAAGAGAGAGTCTAGAAATATTTCTAAGTACCAGCGAATTTACACTTTGTTTAGCAGCAAAGACTTACTTCTTTTGATGTTCGAGTTACAGAACTCTAAACATAAATTCAAAGAAAATGCATCCTTCTAACTTACTTATTAAAAGAGAGATTGTGTTATTCTCAGGAGTAGATTCACAATCTGGAATATAGTTCAGTCCATTATTCCTATCAGGAACTCTCATCATGTTTGATATTGTATGGTGAGGGTCTACTATTAAGGCTTCTAAGCCAGGAATTTTAAAGGAATAGCAGTGTCTTAAATATCTTCTCCACTCTGCCATGATCAAAGAAAAATCAGTTTCAAAGCCTCTGTTTCGGAGACCATGACAATCAAACTGAGAATGAACTTAGGATGATATTTCTTTAGTAATATAAAACCAGCAAAAATAACACTTATTCTTGACAGGTGGCTTATACTAGGTCTTTCACTGGAGACAGAAATGGTGCTTGTCCAGATCCCACACATGCAAAAAATTTCTGCCCATTTTCATTGCTTACATAATAACTACTTTTTCACACTACCAAGAGTTATTTCAAACAGAACAGCATTAATAACAAATGTATGAGAGCAGGAGTTAAGAGGAGGGATAGAAGTTTATAAGACACAGTTCATAAGACACATAGAAGTTTATAAGACACAGCTCTCTCTCTCTCTAGATATACATATATATAGATATACATATACATATATACATGTCTATG